>JAJHUR010093944.1:0-16862 GCA_027495735.1 Lutjanus campechanus | reverse complement strand
AAAAAAAAAAAAAAAAAGAATTCAAAAGTTAAATTTGAGCAAAATAAAGGTCGGGTTTATTTATTCCCCCTACATAGATCATATTCATTCAGCTTTGTTTCACTCTCTTTTCTCCCCTGGTCTTTCGCCCCACCAGGCGATTTTGGTGAATTTTTCGTTTTACTGTTTTTTCTGCACAAACACTTTTAGTGGAGAAAGAAAAACAATCGGAACAAATGAATGATTGTGATCAGCTCAATCAGGTGATTATATATTAACTGTGACAAGCCTAGTTCTAAATACACTGACTGTAGTTGATTTTGCCTTATGATCAGTGTACCATAGTGGCACAAACTGGACTGTTGAAAGACAAACAGCATTTGAACTGTCCTCCTCGGTGTGTTAACATAATATCAACCCCGTCATGCAGCTCAGTGAGCTTCCAGACTCTCTGACCTCTGACATGCATTCTGTGTTTCCAGAGCATTTAATTATATAGATTCCACTGATTGCTTTTCCAAGCGTTACATAAGATGCTTGGCTTGTTTTGACCCCCCCACCCCCCCATTTTACTTTATAATGAATTTGTGTGAGCGATCGTGTGCAGGAGACTCGGAGAAAGAGAAAGAGCTGAAGTTAAAACTCACTTTAGCAGCTCAGAGGCCACACGCACCTCAGGGACTCGCGCAGATAGCCTGGTAGCTCCGAGATGTGCTAGCTCATTAGATGTTAGCACCTCTTCTCTTCATCAACACGTCTGCTGCAGACACACAGAGAGAGAAAGGTCTGAGATATTAGTCTGGGAAAGTGATAATGACTCAGTGAATCTCCTTTCAGATGTTCAAGCTGCCAGGAAGCAAACAGCAGGAAGCTGCAGCACAGCGACCGGGCGGCCATGCTAACCCGGTGCAGCTGTATTAATCAGCTTATAATCAGGAGATGCTTATTGGAATGGCTGCAGGCCCTGTTCTGCTCTCCCTGCACTGTTGTAATTGTGAAGAGGAGAGCCAGTGATGGCAGTTTGTAGACTCGTCATTTCACAGTGTAATGGAGGAATGTATCCACGGGGAAATCAAGGCCAACCTCCATTACTGGTTCAGTCCATCCGACAGTGCAGTGCAGGCAGCGAGGGCCAGAGGAACTCAGCTCTGCTCATGTAGCCCCGATAATCATGCTAATGATGGTCTGAGAGAGAGCAGCGTGCAGCGTGGAGCCAATCACCAATCTCAGTTCGATATTCGAGTGCATCTGAGCTGCTGTACAGATATATCCGTCGAGTATTGATTTTAGCTGTCTCGTGTTGGAGTGGGACCCTCACAGTCAAAGAAAAATAGATTAGAATTTGATGGATTGATTAAAAAATGACAAGACGTGCGCAATAACACCAGAAGGTGCAGAAAGAGGACATAGATAGATGGATATACGTGCATGTTCGTGTGTACATAGTCTCCTGGCAAGTCTGACGTCACTGAGAGAAAAAATAGCACCTCAGAAAGAAAAGGTAAAGCTATTTATACGACTTCTCCATCTCCGTGCCTGTGCTACACGGATGCTGGTATGTGCTTTGTTCCCAGCACAGCACACTCATGCTTAATGCAAACGGTTAACTGCAGAGCCCTTTAAAAGGGATAGTTCAGATTATATGAAGTAGATGAAGGTTGTATGAGGTACCCATTGGTACTGAGTGCACTTAAATAAATAAGTGAATAAATGTAACTTTAAGTATACACTATATTTGTAATATTTTTACTGCTTTACCTTGCCATCAGACAGCCTTTTCTGAGGGGAAACTGCCATTATTTAAGCCAGATGTCACTCTCTGCAAACTAACCAAACTCCATAGGCAAAATCAGCGATTTTATTGTGCAAAACACAGGAGTTGCTGGTTTACTGCTCCCTCTATCTGTTAGTCTGTTTGTGTTATTGTGTGAAAAAGGACAGTTCAAATTGATCAAAGTGTCACAATAACAAAAGCAAACGGACAGATGAAGACGGCAGTCAGCCAGCAACTTCAATATTCTGCCAGTTAAAATTACTGATTTTGCCTATGGAGTTTGGTTAGCTTGGAGAGTGTGGTATTTGGCTTGTAAAATAGTGGTTTCCAATCCGAAAAAGGATGTTGGACGGCAAGGTAAAGTGGTCAAAATATTCTAAATATAGCATACACCTGAGTTGATATTGACTTTTTTATTTTTTAAATGGCTAAAATACCTTTTTGTTGCTGACTCCATCCACAGCTCTTAATTGCTTAGCTTCCGTGCTCTGGTGCCCCTCTTTGCTTCTGTTAACGTGTTGGGGACATGCTGACCAGCATCTGACAATTGATAAGTACTTCATACAACCTTACATCAAATAATCCAAACTATCCCTTTAAACAGTCTCCCCACAATACTGTGACAATGAATACCTGCTATTACGCAGGCTTTGCTTCTTTTTCACCAAACCAAACAAAACCAGTTAGTTAGTAAGCATCATGTGTAACACAACAGCCTCCATGTCTAGTCTGTGTCCTGTCTTAAGCCTTGGTTTGAACTATTTCAGAATTTTCAAAACTACTACTACCACTTTAAAACTACTTTTTGCGCACATTTTTTTATATTTGAGTTTTTCTGGCTGCTGCTCAGATGCTCTTCCATCTCTCCTTCTTGACTCCTCTCCGCCCCCAGTCCGTGTCTTTTCTCACTGGTTGTAGCTTTTGCACAGCTCCCCAACCTGTCCCCTACACGATCAGATATTAAATCTGCTTGCATCTTTGACTGGTTCACACATTTTCACTCACAGGAGTGTGCAGATTGTTGTTGTTGTTGAGTGGAAAATCAGGACTAAAATCCTGCAGTGTGAACTTGGCTTTTTACACAGACTTCAATTTGGCTCAGTTATTACTGCCGCTGTCGGCTCAAAGGCAGAATGCCCTCCTATTCTGTGTTCGTACATATTCAGGGCGGCTGTGGCTCAGGAGGTAGAGTGATTTTCCAGTAATCAGAAGGTCGGTGGTTCAATCTCAGTCAAGATACCGAACCCCAAATTGCTCCAGGTGGCTGTCCCATCCAGAAAGTGCTGTATCACTCCTGATGAGCAGGTTGCATGGCCGCCTCACACATCAGTGTATGAATGTGTGTGAAATGCATCAGTTTATCGTTCCATTTCTGTGCCATTAGTGTTGTATGTATCATATGTGGTGTGAGGCTGCAGCATGCTTTAATCTTATTTCCCACAGTAACTGTGTTTCATTTATTTTATTCACTTTGTGATATAAAGCGATGTTCGCCTGCACACTTACAGAACTGGAGTTATATCCAGCTCTTTTTTTTTTCTCATGACGGAGGAGGAGGAAACTGCTGCCATGTAATAAAAGTCTTTATGTTAACAGAGAGTGGTGATGGTGAGCAGGTTTTCAGTGCAAGCAGGAGATTACAGAGCCTCTCCACCAGCAGTGCAAACTTGTACGAGAAGATAGAAGCAGCCCAAACTGAGTAATCCCAGTTCTCGTGTTCTCCGCTTTGACTAGTGCCTTCCAGGCAGAAAATGCATGTTCATGTTCATGTTCCCATGAATGATGCTTCAGTGGTCAGTGCATGTACTAATTAAAGTGTGAATAAGTGCTTCTAAGAATAAAATACAACAATTGCAAGACACACAGTCACCCTTTTTATCATGCTAATTGTACAGTACACGCTCAGCTAGTGGAAACTAAAGAGCATCAGTGTGTCAGCAGTCTTATAGATACAATACAGAATTATTAATCTTCTTACCTCATGTGCAGTTTGTTCATCACAGCTGTGAATGTAGGATTGTGTCACACAGTTTTCAAGTTAAATTTAATATAGAAATAATACCAGAAGTAGTAATTATCTGTGTTTCATAAAGTGAAACTGAATGTAGAGGACACATAAGAGTGAATCTTCTTCTTCTAACCTTCTATCTTCTAACCCTAACCCGAGATTTAAAGAGTCTCTTCCGGTGTTTCCATGAGGGACTTTTATTCTGATTGGTCTGTTACTCTGACTAGTTGTGGAATATTAGTGCCCATGAAAATGCAGCGCCTCTGATTTTGGTCTCTCTAAAGCAGCCTTCCCCAAACTTTTTTTCCTTCGGAACAACTTTCGAAGAATGACAAATCATCACGACCCAAGACCGAATTAATAAATCTTGGTAAGACTTAATTTGTGCATAAATGAATGTTCCTCCCTATTTTTACTTCCATTTCTGCATCACCTTATATTATCTTGATTTATAAAGAAAAAAAGTCTAAAATCTCTGATTCCAGCTTCTAAAAATGTGAATATCTTCTGGTTTCTTTACTCCTCTGAACAACTTGAGTGTACACGTCATCTTGGACTTTGGGAAACACTGATCAATATTTTCTGACACTTTATATAATATAAACTAATATAATGGACAGACTGATCGGCAATAAATTATTTGCTGCCCTAATCTTGATGCATATTATTGCAAACATAAACATGTTAAATACTTTATGAATGAGAAATAAATACATTCAGGTTGAGTTAACAGGACATCTTATTGGTTTTATTTCCTCCCATCAGGAAAACAATATAGAACATTTTAGACTCCTGATTTATAAGAACATAATTAAGATATTCCTGAATTTCTTCCATAGTTTTTTTTATTTATTTTGCGACCCAAATTAAATCTCCTGTGACCCACCTGTGGGTCCCGACCCAGTGTTTGGGAATGACGGCTCTAAAGGGCTAAGGCTGTGGGTGTGAGGGTGTGAGGTAACATTATGTTAACTACATTTTGTCACATTAAATCAAATATTATTGATTATACAGTGTTACAGCACCACAAGGACATAATAAACACAGATAAAGAGAGAAACTGAAAGAGAAAGTATACATGAGTAATTTGACCCCAAACACAAAGTTAAAGCGACAGCTGCACTGTACGTACAGTACCCACAGTTAGTGTTGAACTAACAGTGCAATACCGCCTCAAAGCAGAATGACATAGTGCTGAGATTAGTAGCAGCAAAGTCAGTGGTAATAAAAGTGATATAGCACCGTCAGCTGGAACAGTGTTCACCAGAGTATCGTAGTATAAGGTGAAATGTAGTGATAGTCATGAACCTAATGAACAGTACAGCAATAAAGGTCATAATAAGATATATAAGTATAGTATGAGCATAGCATTTTACAAGGGACAATGGAATGATTAACAATATATATATATTAAAACTACTAGCATTAAAACTCACTGTAATAATGAAAATAATATGTAAGTATACTGTACTGTATAATACTGTATTATTGTGAGCAATTTTTACAAATTAAGTCCAACGAGGACGACTGAAAGGGAGCGTGTGCATGTCTCAGGTGTCCTGCAGACAGCACAACATTTCTGTCTCAGTAAGATCCCAGAATCGTCTCCCATCATCACCATAAACCGAGCGTCATCCAGTTTCTTTTAAAGAATTCACAACAGTGACCACAAGTGGTGAACAGCTTTGAAAATAAGAACTTTTAACAAACAAAGACCACGGCTTCATGCGGTATAAAAGGTAGACTGTTCGAATTGGCAAGAGGATTCAGGAAGGATGGGATGAGGGTTGTGTCGGGTTGTGTATGAAGGGATGATTGGGGTCAAGGAGAGGGATGAAGGGGGTCTCATGGGGGGGTGGGTGGTGAGGTTCGTGGTTTGGCTAGAAACCTGCGGGTTAAGACTCAGGGTGGGGGCACATCTCCGTTAGCTTCCTGCTTCATCATCCCCCCTGATTGAAACCTGGGACTTTCTTACTGTAGGGTCACCGTGCTGAACACTGAGCTGCTGTTCTGCACACTGAGAAGGGGTTTGGGGGGAAGGGTTGTAAGAAATGAGAAAAACAAAAGGCAACGGTTAGAGACACTTACACAGGTATGCACAGGTGACTGAATTACAGAGTCACAGGTGATTGGATCTGTGAAGTTGTGTCCAGAATAGAAACCCTTGATTTGTGAAACTCTTGCTGGATTTGTACGTGTTGTTGCTTCATTGTACGTGTTGTACAAACTGATTCTGTTTTATAATGTGACATGCTGAGATTTGGGTCGTTAGGTTATAAACTTCACCACAACCAACATGACAAGACAGACACAAAACAGGACATTTAACAGTATTAAAAAACAATTAATCATCCACGATGTGGAAAATATTTATCTTCATTACAGTCAACATAAGATTTCAATTTTATGAAATTCAAGTGCAGTTTGCTCTGCCAATTACAAACTACACTAAATGCTTAAATTCTGTTTTAAAAAAAATAAATGTAAAATTCAGCAAAAATGTCATGATTTAAGTGCACAGCTGTTTGTGTATTTATTTAAAATGTACCCGTTTAATTGCGCCTGGGACAAATGATTTCTTGTGAACATTTTTGGCGGCTCATGGCTTCCTGAAGGAAGCAGTTCAAATTGTTTGTACAATCGATGGGATCAGTTGTGATGTTGGGTGTTTTCTTTTTGACATTCAGTACCTGCCTGCTGCTTAACTGCATCTGTAGTTTCTCTGTGATTTTACTGACTCTCGACACTTTTACACTTGAAATCCAAGCGTCCTAAACATGCAACCATGTTAAAGTACACGACGCTTTCCACCAGATTCTTATACACCCTCTCAAGACTATACTGGCTCACCCCAAAAGTCATTAAGCTTCCCGAGTCAGTATAACCTCTGCATAGATTTTAAGATGACTATCTATATAAGTTCCTCAGTATTTTAAACAGCGAACCTTTTCAGCAGGGTTTCCCATTATGGGCTGACATAAATCTGGTATGAACTGCTCACTAGATATGGTAATTTCTTTGGTTTTACTGATGTTTATCTCAAGAGCACTTGACCGACACCAGTTCTGGAGGGACATTACGTGATGAAAATACAGACTTTCGCCTGCAGCGTCCCCTTCACATAAGAGGCTGATGAGAGCCATATCATCAGTATATTTAGGTAACCCTGAAATCAGAACACTTGTTACCAAAAAAAAAAGAACAGCACTGTCATGTTTTTGTTGCTGGTTCTTGCCCTCACTTCACCTGTGGAGATTTCAGCCTGCTGTAGTACACTAAATCATTTTTTCCAGAGTGTCTGTCCAACTTTGACCAGCTCTGCAAAACACAGTTACTATGAAGGCTAACAGCAAGCACACTGGTTCAAGAGTCCATCTGGAGTTTATTTCAGTTGGATCTTTTAAACGCGTGTGCTACATGCTGTTGCTGGTTGACAGACTGATTTGGAGATCAATAACAGACTCCCACAAAGTATTACAGCTAATAGATTTTAAAACAGATGTGTGTTTTGTGCAACTCCCTATGAAGCTCCACAAGAGAGGCAATAGAAAGATGCAGCAGTACTTTGAAAGATTTCTAGTGTTCTTGACTTCTTTGATTCTGAGCTTTTAAGCCAGTTTGTATTATAACCATGTGCAGCAGTGGTGCAGTAACAGAAGTCTGAGAGGCAGCATCGTGCTTCAATTACAGTCCTAATGTTGTAAAGACTGAAAGAATAACTGGTTTCTCCACAGATGCACCAGAGTTGCACTTTTCCTCTCGTCCAGTCACAGTGACAAATGGTTTCGTGTTGGTAGAAAAACTAACAACGATCTAACTGATCCAAGGTCAGTGTGACATTTTCTCTAATGGTGGCTGAGAGTTCAGGGTTAGTGGTCCTTTATCATCTGTGAAGGGCAGCCACATACACAGAGTGGAGCTCTGCTGTGGCGTCTTCAGAGAGAAGTGTCTCCACTGACATGAGGCTGTTTTGTAGCGCTGCTACCAGATTGTGTTTCACTTTGTGGAATTAATGAATTAACATTAGCACCTTTTGTGCACAGAATACAGCTCAAAGTGTTTCAGCAGCAAAAACACAAAACACACAAATTTAAAGCCAAGTATTTGCACAAGGAGGTAGGGAAATTTATATATTTTATTTTACCTTAATTTACCCTGATTAAGTCCATTGAGAACTCATTTCCATTTACAATGACAACCATTAGAGACAATAAAACATGGATACGTCTAGAACAAGAAGAGAATCTCATACAAAATGTAAAAAAAAACATCAGAATATATACAGTATATACAACAATAGTGATCCTGTGGAAGCAAATTCAGAAGCAGGTGTTCTGATCTGTGACAATCACTTGTAATAAGTTCTTAAAAGCAGGTAAATGGAATGAAAGTTCAGAGTTTTAGCTTCTTTTGCAACTCATTTGAGTTACTAGGAAGCTGTGTTGCAGGGACATCAGGGCAGTGTTCAGAGAGGGACTAGATGTGTACAGCATGATGTCGTCAGCATACAGATGGATGTGAGAGCTGCCTGCAGCGTGAGCAACGTTGTTCATGTAGATCTTGAATTGGGTTGGATCTAGAATAGAACCCTGAGGAACACAATTGGACAGTGACAGAAATGAATGTCACTATTTAAAATAGCACTGACACAGTTTCTTTAGTCAGATTAAAAAAGATATCTGCCTGTTACAGATTGTATTTAAAAGATAATTGTGGTTTAAAACTGTCCACTGATTTAGAAAGTCTAATATTTAAAGGCACAGTGTCCCATGTTGTTGGTGCGTTGTGGCTAAAATGAACATCTCCAAAGGTTTTCTTGCAACCTGGGGAATAATTAAAGAGGTACTGCAGACTTAAATATGTTTTTTGTGCTGAGTTTTATGACTGAACTGTGATCAAATACATAAATTCTGGCCATAGCACGGATGGAAAATGGCTCAAAACAGAATCTACTGTTTTAAATCATCCTGAACCTTGTAAGGCCAATACTGACACAGAGTTGAACAGCTGGGACTAATTTATGTCATAAAATTTATATAAGTATTTTCAAGATTGTGCTGTGGGTGGAGTTAAGCTCAGGCCTGGAGCTGGTGTTACATTTTAAAAAGTCACATCTGAGTGCTGTCCTCATCTTTCTTTCCCCGTCTTCAAGGTCTAGTTGTGAGTTGAGCGTGTTGTGTCGTCTTTTTTATGAATTGTATTTAAATGGTCATTTACACTTTAAAAAAGTAGCTGTTGAAGATCTAGCTGTGCCTTAAAAACTAAAGAGAAGATTTTAAAAATCAGTCCTAAAAGATACAGGAAGTCAGTGTAGTGTGTGTTGCTCAATTTGTTTCTTGTTAAAAACCCTGAAAAAAAAGCCTGAACAAGTTTTTCAGCATTTCGCTGCCTCTGTAGACGTCTTACCCTCAGTTTCTTGCTCTGACAACAAAGGAGAAGGGTCGAGGCCAAACTATAGAACAGACACTTACGTTGTTGGAAATGATAATATAATCCACAACATCCACAGTCACACTAACAGCACAGTCACATTTGTAGTTCTGCATGTGTTTGAGCAGGTGTTTACCACGTCAACTCCTTCAACTCCTCTCAGGACTTTAACTTCCACTGACACTTAAACACCTTCAGTTCTTCAACTGCAGCTACAACTTAATAAAGTTTTATCTCAACTTTAGTTCCTTGAAATTCTCCAATTAGAACTGCTCCCATACAATCAACGTTTTTAACATTTTTCCTGTTTCCAATATGTCAACTCAAAAAAAAAAACCTTAAATTCTGGAGGGAATTCAGATGGAAAGTTATTGCCAGATATTTTTGAGCACCACTGATACTGCCAAAGACAAATGCTGGAGAAATTGTGGAGTCAATCACTTCCACATATTCTGGTCATGCTCTAAACTGGGAGGAGGTACATCGAGCTCTTAGAGGAAATATTCCACGCTGACATCCCTCAAGACCCACAGATCGCCTTATTAGGGGGTGAAAACCTGAAGGCAGAGAGAAGAGCTGCAAATTATTTATTACAGATACTAACTGGAGCAATGAAATGTTTTACAGTTAACTGGTTAAAGCCTGAGCCACCCACGTACAATTTGTGGACCCAAAGGATCTGGGATGTGTATGAGATGGAGAAGATAACCTGCTCTCTGAGGTTACAGAAGAACAGATTTGATAGGAGATGGAGTTCTGTAATGAGCTTATACATGCAGTTATAACTTTATTATTGGAGTGATAACCTCTCCCATTAACCCCCAAGAAAACAGATACGTGGATGTTGAGTTATTTTATTTGTTATGAATCCAATTACTTAGTATCTTTGTTTTTTATGAGGGGCCCTGCCGCTCTGCTAGTTTCTTCTTCTTCTTCTTCTTCTTCTTCTTCTTCTTCTTTTTCCATGGAAATCTGCCCTCCCATCTATGAAAATAAACCAAACATTGGTCCAGTCTTATGCTAATAGTCCTGGCGCTACAGCAACCATCTTAAGTTTAAAAATTCATTAAAAAATCAGCAGTACGTGCTATCACTTCCACCAAAATGAAGCCCCAATCGGGCATAAATGTTCAGATGCTTTGAGTTGGCAGGACTGATGAAATCCATCAGTCTGTTTTTCTCAAAAACTGTAAAACTAATTAAACCTCTAAATCTCCTCCCACGGGTTTTTCTCAATTGACACCAAACTCGCTTCACAGCATCTTCAGACTGTCCTCCACAAACCGTCCAGCCAGATTTTTTGATTTATCAAATATTGAACCCACAGTGCATCCGAGTGTTTTACTGTAAACAGCTACTGCAAATTCTCACTTAATACATCTCCAATGTTCATGAAACTAAATGCCAAGAAAATGTGAAGTCATAGTAGATGTACTCAGAATTTTATCTCAAAAACTGACTTTTTTTTATTTTTATTTATTTATTTATTTTTTTAACATTTTGAATTCATGTACACTATTGAAGTCAATGGACATAGAAGCATCTTTAAACACCAGTTTGTCACTTATGGAGCGATCGGTCTTTCTGAAAAATGAATTTTGTCCTGAATAACTGAAATCTGACTTAACATGCAACCCTGATGATTCCTCAGTCACAGTGCCAGAAGGTTTCTCACCTGGCAGTCAGCTCCATGACTCGTCCCTGGTCCCTATGAATAAACATGTTTATGCCTCCTCAGGTATTTGCTGTATGGATTAGGGTGCATGAGTTTGGTGATAGTTTAATTTACATGTATTTTTCATTTGAAATTTGCCTTTACATGTCCTGTTGGTTTCCTGAGGAATAGCATGAAGCAGTTCATGGTTTCTCACTTAGCAGGTTATTCAACGAGACCAGGACTTGCCCTTGATGTATAAGGTTTTGGGTTTGAGCCGTTCGTGATGCAGAATAAACATGCAATGCTCGGGTGTTGTGCTGTGGATCAGCAATACTTCATTTCAATTACAACTCCAATTCCAAAAAAGTTTGGATGTCGTGTAAAACATAAATAAATCTGAATGCAATGTTTTGTAAAAGCTTCTAGGCCTGTATTCAATTGAACACAGTACAGAGACAAGATATTTAATGTTCAAATTGATTAAGTTTATTGGTTTTTGTGAATATGCACTCATTTATCATCCTGCAACATGTTCTAAAAGAACTGTGACGAGAGCATGTTTACCACCGTGACACATCAGCCTTTCTTTTAAAAACACTCAGTCAGTGTTTGCAATCTGAGGACACAAATTGTTTTTAAAGTTTTGAAAGTGAAATTCTTTCTCATTCTTACTTGATATACGACTTCAGCTGCTCAACAGTCCTGTTTGGTCTCTGTTGTGGTATTTTGTGCTTCATAATGCACCACACATGTTCAGTGGGAGACAGGTCTGGACTGCAGGCAGGTCAGTCCAGTACCTGAACTCTTTTATTACTGAGCCACGCTGCTGGAACATGTGCACAATGTCGCCTCTTCACAACGTCTGGCCTTGACTCAGCTATAATTCGTTCCATTTCATATTATTTTATGTTTATGTTTTACTTATCCATATATAATTATACCATTATACAGAACTGTAATGATGTGATTTCACTGAAAATCAAAAGAAAGTTCCAAAAAACTAAAAACTAAACTCAGATTTTTAGGGAAAGGAAACATATCTTTTGAGTTTCTCCAACTAACTTTTACTCTTAAAAAAATGTCATTTCAATCAGCGTTTAGAAAATAAACAAAGACGAGTAAAGTTTCTGGGTCTAGTGAGAGAATTAAAGAAGATTAAATATTCCTCTTCACTCTCATATATGCCAATTTGGATTTGCAATAGATTCTAATACTGGCTTTAATTAATTGGCCGCTGTGTATGAGATCAGATAGATTTAACTATTAAAGCAGACAGTGTATTAGGGTTATAACTGAAATGTATTTATTCACAGAGATTTGAGATCTGAGATTTCTTGGCTGTAAAGGTGGTCCTACTGGTTGAGTTATTGTCAGCTTTTTTGTACACATATGTGCTGTATATCCATTTGCTTTATTTCTTTAATTATGATTATTTTCTGATTGAAATGAATTAAATTCATTGATAGTATGTGAAGTTGTGTTTTCTCAGAATTTGATCTGTTTGTTTGCCTCTGCTTGAAGAGTAAATGAATTGATTTATTTCACCAGAAGATGGAGTGCCTGTTTTTTCATTGGTTGTCTGGTTAATATTAAGCACGACTCCCTGGATCTTGTTGTGTTGCAGCATCAAGTAAAAATTCCTTCTCCCTGTTTCCTCCGCAGTGCCTTTCCGCGAGGCTCCAGCCTACTCCAAACGCCGCCGGGGTCCGTCTTCTGGCAGCGGAAACGATCAGTCGCCCTCCTCGCTATCAGCGCCACGGGTCCTCCTGCGCTCCAACAGCGACAACAACCTAACGGGCAGTCAGTACCAGCAGCAGCACGGCTCTCCTGGCAACTGGGGCCCCCACCTGCAGCAGCACCAACACGCCCAGCCCCACCTGCACAGGGTCCCCCAGCAGGGTCACTCGCAGCCTGGCTCCTCAGCATTACACCGCAGCCTGTCACCCCAGCTGCTCCAGCAGATGCCCAGCGGCAGCCCCAATGGCAACGTGGTGGTCCGGACCATGGGGAGGGGGGCGAGGAGCCGGTCACCCTCCCTCAGCCGGCTGGGGGAGGAGGCCCGGCGGGCACAGAGGCAGCCCAGGTGAGTCTCTGCAACATGCTGGAGAGTGTGTGTGTGTGTGTGTGTGTGTGTGTGTGTTTAAGTGAAGGAGCGACGGTGTGAAATACACACTCTGTCCCCTGTGTTTTCATCTTTTATTTTTAATTTTCATGAGATCCAGGCAGACTGTCCTGCAGGTCACAGGTGAAAACATGACTCACAAATATTTTACTGTCAATATTTTGCTGGCTCAGCGGAGATCTGGTCAGGACTGTCTGTACATTTAAGATGTCATCACCATCACTTCTGCACCTGCGCGTCCAAAGAAATTCTGCTCTGGACAAAATCAAGAGAAAAATGCAGGAAATGACACCACCTCCAGACCGACATTTGCCAAAATTTGGGGTTTGTTTGTTCAGGTTTTCAGAAATCTTTCACAGATATCTCAAAACTCGACCTTATGTTCAGATTTTGGGGAGAAATCTGATTATATGCAGATGACAGACAACACAAAGCACTTTTACAGCCACATGTCATGGACACTTCGACCTCCAGAACAGTGGGGTCGGGTATTGCACCACCAGTCTTCTGATTAGTGGACGATCTGCTCTCCCTCCTGAGCCGCAGTCGCTCCAGTTGCATGAAAAAGCTTTCTGTGATTTTGTGTATAACCTGGTTACTTAAAGGAAAGCTGCAAAATTGTACACATTAAAATTAGATATGCATAATAATGTCTGCACATGATTGGTAATGGCAATATTGGCTTTCAAATGAAATATTGTATTGACCCAAAATGAGTAATTTTGTAGATATGCAGATAAGATGACGCTTTAATTAAAGGCACATGGCGTTAAGTATTTCTGTAAGTTTTTTTGAAGTGTCTGAAACAAATATTAGAGTTTCTGTTTGCAATGACTGCTCAGCGTCGGTCATGTGAGGAGAAATTTAATTTCCCATCTGTAGAGGCGTCATCCACATCATTACGACAAATTTGTGAAGTGCAAAATTTAAAAACACATGTTGTAGTTTTCTTATTTTGTCCAGTGAATGGGTACATTTTGAAAAGCCCTGTATTTTATGTCTATAAAAAACAGAAAAAAAGTGCCTATATCAGCAATCTGCCAAAGCAAGTTAGGCATTATCAGCATATTAAATAAAATCCAATATGACGCATCCCTGATCAAAATGTGTTTCCAGGTGTTGGGGAGTACGTCTGCACATGTCTCTGTTGGTTTGGGCTGATGACTATAAGTTTGAAATGACACCTGAATTTCAGATATTTGATTTCCGGCACCATTTTTCATTAACTGACCATCGTGACCCACAGTGTTAAAGGAGTATGATGCTAAATCAGGACAGTTCTGAGACTTGCTAAATTTATGAAGCTCAACCAATTAAATGTCCTTCTAGAAAATGTCCCAATCAGTCTGGTCTTGTTTTAATGTAGTTTTTCGATGCTGTGACAACCCCAAACTAAATTTCATTCACCTTTGTTGAACTGTGTTGGAGGCAGAAACCTCAGAGACAGATATCTCAAAACCTGGACAAATAAAAACATTAAAAAATAAATCTGTTTTTTCAGGTTGTCCGTTCTTGACCAGTGCACCAACGTCCACTTGGACTTTGATTAGAAACTTAAAAAACAGGATAAATTTTGGTGGTCAGAGGTCATTGTTACCTCACTAAACACGTTCTGGGTAATAACTCAAGAATTCACACACTCATCATGACGACAGACGTTTTATATCCAAAAGGCCAAAGGTCAACTTCACCGTGACATCATAATATCCTGCAGAAACAGCTGTCTTATATAACATCATAACTCAGGAGCAGATTGTGACCATATTTCACTGGACTGGTGACACTAATCTCGTGTCCCCACCTGATACTGTGACTGTTGTCGAGATCTTCTGTGCTGTCGGTTTGAAGATGTGTTTGAAACGTCTTTATTTAAGAATCTGTAGCTTCTCTGCAGGAACATATTTGAAGCATTGTCTTCTGTCTCCAAGAGACATACAGCTGAACAATAACAACAAAAGTTAACAAAGTCAAGTCAAATAAATATTATTTATATCCCGACTGTATATCACAGATCATAAATTTGCCTCCAGGGGCGTCACACTCTGTACAGCAAACGACATCCTCTGTCCTCAGACCCTCGACTCGGATGGCAAACACCTCAGATTAATGGTCAGAATGGTAGAAAACTCAGGAAGAACAGTCTGCTCTGTCCCCTCCTGAAGAGGGCTTCAGGGTTGTGAGTCCAGTTTTTTATTGATTTGGGCCTTGAGGTGCTTGTATGAGTCCACCTTCTACTCTCCCTCCTCTTCCTCTTCCTGTCCACCAGCAGCTCGTTGGTTTCTGCTGATATTTAGCTTCAGTTGTCGATCATCATCATCATCATCAGTCCTCTGTCCTCCTCTGTAAGTGAAGACAGCATGTTTCTCACTGGAAATTATTCATATCGTATAGTGCACAGTGTAGTAACAACTACCATTTTGCCAAAAAATACACTTAATAGCTTTTATCAAATTCCTTCAGTCTTCAGGCAGGACAGGTTTATTTCTTTAGCACAATTCAGACACAAGGCAATTCAAGGTGCTTTACAAGAGCAGGTAAATATATTAAAATAAAATGTTAAAAGAACTTTAAAATTGCATTTGTGATCATAAAAAAGAAAAACTAAAAACAAACAATTTAATTAAAAAACATAAAAGCAAAAGCAAACAAATATACATTACTCCATTTATTTAATGAGTCTGGACAACATGGATATAAACACTAACACTGTGGCATATAATCATAAGGTGGTTAAAGTATAATTAAAGTATATCCATGCATGTACTTTGGTCACTGTGCTGCAAACTCATTATATTGTGTAATATCCACTGTATAATTATATAATTATATCAAGACAAAGAACATAATATAGGCGAAATATATATATCCTATAGGTTCAATATTTATATTTTTCAAGTGAGAAGAAAGAAAGAAAGAAGAAGAAAAAATAGTCATGGTAAAGAAAAATAATAATAACAATGATAATAACAACAACAACAGCAGCACCAATAACAATAATAATCAAAACGATGGCAAAATTAGTTAAAGTAATGATCCAAGATATAAAGCCTGGTTGGCAAAGGAAAAAATGGAAAATGGGAAAAGGAAGACAGAAGCCAAATGTGGTCAGAAGAATCTCACATTTGAGTCAAGAAAGGTTTGGATTAAATGTGTAGGAAAGCTGGACATAATAAATGAAAATAAATGTGAAAATATTACTGAAACCCTCTGACTAAAGCATTATCTTACAGTGTTACTGTGGACGTATTACTGTAACACATTAGTTTTGTAACCAGCACTGTTTGCGTGTTTGTTCTTGTAATTTGGTTGAACTCAGCCTTTAATAGACGCGGTCTTGGTGTGTGTTGAGACGTCTCAGTGTGTTTTCTCCTCAGAGCTCAGGCAGCATAACTACAGTAAGTCTTCATTTACTGTAAATACTCCATACATGCCGTCCCACCATCCCCCATACGAGGTGATGTATGACGGGTTCCTCCGGGAAACATGCCATCAAAAAGACTCTGGCTTCCTACAGTAACCACGGCAACGGTTGCTATGGCTGCCTACAGACACTTTGCAAATGCACGCAAGTTTGTATGTGTGTGGTATGTGCGCTTCATATACGCACCTGCTTTAAGGATGCTAGTTCCAACTTTGTGTGTGTGTGTGTGATTCCACCTCCACCTGCTATACTGCACCACCACACCTGCATGTATTTCTGTGTGTCCGTGTGTATTTCTGCTCTGTCAGGAACATGTGATCCGGTGGAGGATTAAAGTGTGACGGCCGTTTATCTTGCAGCGATGTAACTGTCAATCCCGATTAAGACACATGCTCTCTGGCCTCTACCTCCTCCTCCTCCTCCTCTTCCTCCCCCTTCCTCCTCCTCCACCTCCTCCTCCTCCTCTTCCTT
>JAJHUR010093943.1:7725-90514 GCA_027495735.1 Lutjanus campechanus | reverse complement strand
TCAGTCATCCTGAAGTTTAAAGACAGTTGCAGCTGTCAAATCAAGACAGCACAAAATCCTCCTGTATTTCATGTTTGGCAGACTATATGAGTGTGTGCATGTGTGCACTTCTCTGTGGGAGTGTAGGCCAGAAGCCATCAGAGTGAGCTGAGAGTTTTATTGAACAGAGGTGTTGGGCATTCTGTACACAGACGAGCACCGCTGAGTGCCAGCAGTGATCGGCGTATACCTACAAGTCCTGCTGCAAAGGTTGAGATTGATGTCAACTACTAACATCCAGTTTAATCAAACTATTTGTACACTTATCTACCTTTAAAAAAACACATACTAGTCTTTGGTGGTGTCAAGGTAATATGGTGTACCAGGGTTTTAAGAAACAGAGACAGTATGATTTTCAATTGCTTTTTTAAATCAAACTGAGATGCTGCAGTGCTTGTAGACAAGGCAGCGCGGCTAAGCTCAGAAACATAGCATCACACATATGATGTTTGTCAATTTAAAAGATCATTTTTCAAATCAAGATGGTTGCAGTTTGTTGTAAAATTGAAGCAGAAGACTGTGAAGGTACCCAATCAGAAAGACTACACACCCAGAAGTCACGTAAGTGACTTTCTTTATTTTTTTTCTTCGAAAAGCTATCCTTAGCTGCTAAAGCTACGATGTCTGTGTTTTCATATCGGGATATAGTCACACGACAGCGGTTCGTTCTGTCTCTTCATGGCTGGTAAAAGCACTAGGAGTAGGACCTGTGTCCTGTGTGTGTGTGCGTGTGTGTGTGTGTGTATTTGCACCTCTAATCTTGTGATTAGAGGCACGCTCCACTGATGTTCTTATCTATTTCCACTATCATTTTGTCAATCTTATAGAAGTGACCCAGTCCCTTCTCCTCTTTGGTGATTACGAGTTGGTCAATAATCATCAGTGCAAGTTCACAGCTGTTTGTCTGACTGACAGTAAGCAAATACAATTGTCTGCCATGTTTACTGAAGCTTGGTTTGCAGTCGAGTAGCGTTGCTGTTTTTCGTTCCCATTGTTTCTGTGCCTGATGTGCCAGATAAACATTTTACTGGTTTATGTTCTTATAGGTTATCAATATATTCTATAAACTGATGACTTTAGTCTACTCCACACTCTGAGTAAGCCTTTATAATTTCTATCTAAGTCACTTACCTCGTCACGGTGCCAGATTTCAGCAGTAAAGTTGATTATTAAATGTTCAAATGGATATTCAAATCCTTAAAAGACAAAATATAATTGGGCCTCGACTGTCAGGGAATCTAATTTGGTCCCAAGACACATCGTATCATTACTGCACAGTATTTTGTCTTCTATTATAATTTTTGTTGCTTGTCCTTTTAGATATATCTGTGACTATCATTTTAAAAATGTATAGGTGGATATCATTATCATCATTAAAGGTGGAATATGCACAATTTGTCAGTTGCAACTGAGTCTCAAAGTTGTAGCGGTCCTGAGAGGTAGTGAGTGAATGAAGTGAGTGAGCAGCTTTACAAAGCAGAGTCAAAGAAAAAAATATTTTCGTGTTGTTTGTTGTCACTGTGATTCTGTTCTAAAGTATAAATAAACATGCTTACACCTCCTTTTGTGTTAATATAGTAGAAGCGATCCTTCATCCTGATGCTGTGTCCTCAGTCTGATCTACCCATGTCTGTGTGTGTGGTCTGTGTCTGTGTGTGTGTGTGTGTGTGTGTGTGTCGCTCTCTCTGCAGCTCTCACAGACAGAGAGCAGAGGAAAGTGACATGTACTGTGATGTACCTGTTGGTTGTGATGTTTTTATACCTCAAAACCTGTGCGCTGTTATTGGCTGGGGGATACACACCACCGAGTGTGATGATTGACGGGGATTATTTTTATGAGTCTATACATTGCGATGTCTGCCTTTAACATTTAGGTAGTGTCCTCCTGTTTTTCTATTCATTAAATGAAGTTGTCAAGTTTATTCAAATGCAATGTTGCATTTCTAATTCAACACCTTCTGCGTTGCATTTTTCTCCTGTACACACCTGTCTACCAGGTGTGCATTACATAACACTTGAATTGTCTATTTATTAAGTAAAAAAGCAATTCCGACATTGACAAAGAAAGCTGTTCACTTTTAAAAAGACATTACAAGTTAAGAAATATAGTCAAACTCTCGAGGCTACTCTCCTGGCCAGAAACCATAAATCAGCGGTGAACTGCTGCCTCACCAAATTGCCTTAATGAAAGTTTATGGAGTGCTCCAAGCCATTTGATTTTTACGTGGCCACTATCGACGAGGAAAATTAAAACTATTCTTATCTCTATGCAGCATACCGAATGGTTTTCCTTTCATTTTGGGAAAACAATTTACATAGTCATTATCATAATACAATTAGCAATCTGAAGCCACTTGCCAATTTATCCATGTTTGGACTGTCTAAATCCAAACTCAATTAACTTCTCCGTCAGCAAGCTCTGAGAGCGGTATTAACCAGATTACTGACAATTAACAAGGACAAGCTTTGTGTTGAAAATACTTGGGCATCACTTTTTAAGGGACCCATGGATAATAATAATTTATCGCATTTTTAAAATCATTAATAATGAAGACTCTACACACTTTGTTGCATTTGGCACAATCAGACAACAAGGGATAATACATAATCCACGATGTAGAAGAAGTCCTCTGCAGAAAGCAGAGGATGATTCTTAGTCAAAATGATATCCGTCACTCACTGAGGAAGTCTTTCTTGCATGACCAATATGCAAATATGCAGTATAATAACTCTTTGTTCATTTAATGGGAAAACACGGTCTTTAAATAGAAACATTGTGTTTGTTCACCATCTTTTTTACTCTTTGGCTGAATGTTACAGTGTTTGCACTCAACAAGTGGAAGAAGCTGTTGCCAAGTAACGGCCAAAACTATCATCCTTGGAAAAGCAGGATGTAATGTGGGTGTTTAACTTTTATTTTAATCTGAGGTTTAATTCTTTTCCCATCTCTATCCTTTTTTCTCTGCTTTCTAATGCTTCTGCTGTTAAGAATTTATAAAGTATTGGGAGACGTTTCTTATTATGTTGGCTCTGTACTCCAGCACACTGAATCTGACATGAAACAATGACTATGGCATGGAGTCTCAGATTCAATTTGAGTTATTAAGTCCATGGCTGCTAGACGTTAGAGGACATTGGTGTCTCCTCTGGCGATGCTCCGCTTTTCACCATCAGTCTCGTCTTCAACAAGCGAAAAATATGCTCAGTTGGATTTGGGACAGCTGACTAACCCAGCCAGTCAAGTGCTTTTCAGTGCTTGGCCATAAAAAAAAATCCCTGGCTGCTTTGTCTGTTTGTTCAGGATCATTGTCCTGGTGCACTTAAAAAAGGCTGCTACACAGTTCACTCAATAAGGGCCCTCAAAGGCTCTGTAAACTGAAACTCAGCACTTAATTTGTCATTTCTGCATTTGTCAACCAATGTGCTTAAATGTAGCCAAAGGCATGGAAAACACAAAATACTCTCTGGCTGCACTGGGTGTTTCTCCTTGTGGAGGGCTTCACAGGTCCACTTGGTTCATCGCAAGACCCAAATTATGGTTAGTCTAATCAGGTTAGTTGTTTGGGCTTTGGGTAATTGTGACTGTGACTACAAACTAAACAATCAATTGATGATACGAGAATATAATCAGGAGACTTCTCCATTTTGAAAATAATAGTTGGAGTCCTTGAAAATGAGCTCCATCTCAACCGAGTACATCAGTAAAATGCTGCTTACACATTAATGCATGTGTAGTAATAATCTGATAGTTAAATCAGTGTCCATTTTTCTTTCGCTTTAACTTGTTAATGCTCAAGTTCATAATTATTCCTAAAATACAGTACATAACAAAACAAACAAATATTTACTTCAGTAAAAGTTTCAATGCGTGATATTTAATGGAGTATTTTCTTCAGAATTAGGCCTCTTATTTAACTAAATGATTTGAATACTCCCTTCAGGTCTGTGTGTCATCAGCGTCAAAGCATCTCAGCAGACTGGCTGTCTTCTCTGATAATGATCACAGGAGAAAAATGTGATTCTTGAGGCAAAATGGAGAGTATGAACTCAAGTGCAGAAAAAAATGACAGGTATTGTAATTTGACTTTTTTTTCCTGCTTTGTTTGTATTCTTTCTCTGTTTCGGATCGAGTCTAATTATGCTCAGTCCTATCTGGACCGAGTCTGACTGTCCCTGGGTCCTTTTCGGATCATGTCTTTTTTTAAGAAAATGAATTTCTGCTTGTGTGGTTCAGGCAGGTTTTCCATTCCTCCATTTCTAATTGGTCTCTGGTGCACCCGAAAAGGTCCAAGTTTATGTTAAAATACATGTTGTTGAGCTTGAATGTGAACAGATGGACCGCTGGTGCAATATTGCTTCTGCATGTTAATTTCGAAGGCTTATGTGGATGCTATATCAGAGCTGCCAGGTATTTTGAAAACAACACACACTACCCCACCAATAAGAATCAAGTATTCTCCCTGGTCATGGTGGAATCTTGCCTTAACCTGCATTAATATAGATTTTACAGCACCACAGTGACTACTTCAACAGGTAGGCTGGGCTGCACCAACAAGAATTCATTTTAACACCAATTAAATCATGGTCTGACTTTTATTTGTGTTGCACCTAACTTTGAAATTATCTTAAAAAATGAAGGGAGATTAAATTTAAACCTTTTAACAACTAAGTTTAGTTTTCCACCAAGATTAAAATTGAATTCTGTTGCACCACAAACTTCAATTTAAACTGTGATCCACTTTTAACTATAAACTTGAGGAGGCTTACCCTTCTAAAATGGCTGCCTTTTTGAGATGAATGGAGAAAAATAATAGCTAACCAACTTTTCAGCTAGCTAACAAACAATATATAGATTTTTTTTCCTTCATTTTTAGCTAGCTAGCAAAAAATGTAAGGTTTTTAAATTACTTTGAGTGAGTGAAACACACTACCCTGTGTTAAGACATGTTTTTGTATCTCAGGTAGTGTGTCCCTTTAGAGTTGCTGTGAGAAAAATAAAGAAGCTGCAGCAGTGTACTACATCTCGTCCTGTTTATTATTTTCACATTAAACTTACAGTGAGGTGAACCTCTGACTGCCCTGTTACACTAGCTCGTAAACAATTTGAGTTTTTTTTAGCTAGCTAGCCAACAATGTAATGTTTTGTTAACTCTTTAGCTTGCTAGGAAACAAAGAAACGTGTTAAATTTTTATTATAGCAAACAATGTAACATTTTCCCTTTTTTTTGGCTAGCTACCAAACAATTACATGCTTTGCTAAGGAATATAGAGCAGGGGAAAGATGTTCCTCTTTTATACTTACTAGGTCCCAACAGCACTCAGATTAATTTTTTATTTATCTAAATACTTTAATTTGGGTAAGCAAGCATCTCCATATTTATTTAACTAGTTTCAGTTTACGTCACTAAATCTGGATTTACAAAACAGAGAGTAGTTTTGAATTTTGCAACAGAGCTCTGCTTAATTTTACCTAGTTAGATTAAATTAATCATTGTTGGTGCAGCCCAGTGTTAAGAGATGCACAAATGTCTGTATACAGAGAAGCTTCCCACTTCCACCACTCTACCCCCTCTCCTCACCATGGCTAATGGCACGATCCCACCCAGGTCCTGTGGCGCCAGGCGGATGAGGGTCAGCACCTCACTGGTCAGGGTGCGGGTGAGCGGATACTCAACCTGCCACGTCACCTCCCTTCCCCCCTGAATCACCATCAGCCCGTTCACCTCCAGGTCCACCTGCAGCACTCGCTGGTAGCCCGCTGCATCCACTCTGTGAGGAGAGAGAGGGAGAAGATGTGTGAGTCGGGAGTGGATTTAGATAAAAGAGGAGAGGCAGGAAATGGGAGGCAAAGAAGGATAGGTGGCAATCAGAAAGGATAACGAGACAGGAATAAGGTGAGAGTCAAAAGGGATGAGGGAGTAGAAGGGAAATAAATGAGGTAAAGGAAGGAGAAAGCAAAAAATGACAAAGATACAATGAGAGTATAAATGTAGGAATGAAAATATGAATAAGTGAGCAAAAGGAGAAGGTGGAAAGGGGATAAAGAAAAAAGAGAGCCGAAACAGGAAAGAAAAATTGGGTTAAAGAAGGTGGGGAGACAGAAACAGAGAGAAAACAGAAGGGAAATTGGTCTTTATCATCCATTAACAGGAGCGAATGCTGTTGGGGAAGAAAAGGACTGATAAACGACAACTGAGAATTAATTGCACATTTTAATCAGGTGTAAAGAAAATATGTAACGCAAATATTTCACGAGTAGATGATAGTTCTTCTGTATCACATGCAGATGTTGCATAAGGCTATGCTATTTTTTCCTCTAAAATGTAAGCAACGTATCCCTCATCTCGCAATCTGATATGAAACTAATCGCGGCACTATTGAAATTCATTCTCACATCCGCGCAGAGGCATGATGTTGGCCAAAAAAAAAAAGCAATTTATTTTTTCCTCCTTGCAATATGGAGCTTCTCTTGCAGAGATTGCCAGGGCCGAGCAAATAATTTTCTCTCAGCTGATGGAGATGCAAACAAAGCAGAAAAAACAATGAATGCAAAGTAAAATCCTCCAAACTTATTTGATTTGCTGAGCGCTAGGTTTGATCAAGCTGCTGCCTCTCCTTCAGGTGTTCTTTGTCACAGTCAAAACTTGATGCAACACCTTTTCCAACAACCACAGACGTACATGCTGTCATGAAAAATACAATTCACACCTGGGGATCTAGAAGTGGCTCATAAAAATTAAAAAAAAAAAGTTAAAGGCAATTCAAAGAGGCAATAGATGTATGTGTCTTTGCCTTTTATTTTAAATGTACTCTTTTCATTTCTGTTCTGAGCAGTATGTTTGTTGTTTGGTTGTCACACAATTAAAACAAGGCTGGAGAGAGCCCAAACTGAGCATGAGGAGGGGGGCGTTGGGGGGGTAAGATCCAAGGTTTCCCTTGAACATATTTTGGCCAAGCCTGTATTTAAAAACTCCCCCCCAACTACCCCCCCCTTATGTGTTCGCACTTCAGACGCTAGCCTCACTTCAAAGTGCAGATTTAAGGATCCACTGTGGTAGGAAAGTATAAGGGAGAAACATTTTTGGAAGCCGAAAATCAGCGCGGATGAAAACAGCTTGAATAGCAATTCTGGTTCAGGCGGGAAAAGCTGATGGTAATGTTCATGAATTATACTTAATATGTTTCCAGATACCAGTGAGAAGCTTTTGGCTCGCAGGGATTTAAAGGTGAATATCGGTGTGAATCTGGCTACACAGTGAGAGACTGTTCTGTTTGAGCACAGAGGAATTATGCAGGTATACTGAGGTGTTGTGCAGCTCAGTGGGTGGTGCTTCTTTGTGATATTGTCACACTGTGGAAAATCCTTGTGTGACTCCCCCCCCCCCCTTTTTTTTCCCCCAAAACAGATGCATAACACTTGTTTCACACCATAAATTACAAACATTTTTTTTTGTATTTTTCAACTTAGACTGAAAAGGGTGGTGAAAATTGATAAAGCTTAAAGTTGTTATTGTCATCAAATTGCACAATTGCAGAGCTATTCATGCCTTAAGATTTATTTATTTATTTATTTTTTGTGAGTTTTGGAGACATGGGATGTAGAGGTATCTGGCTTCTCTCTTATATAATGGCAATAAATGGCACTTGGCTTGGGTGGCTCAAAGCACTAAAAAATACATTTGAAAAATCCAAAACCAGTGTCTCTTTCCAAAACTCATGACCTGTTTACTCAAGATAATTCACACACCTTGTTGCGAGCAGTTTCATGGAGGCACAGAAAGTACTTCCAGTAGTTCCAGTTTCACAGCAGAAAGAAATTAGTTCTTACATTAAACTGCTCCCAACTAGGCCTGAGGATTATCTTGAGCGACCAGGTCATGATTTTTTGAAGGAGACACTGGTTTTGAATTTTTCAAATGTATTTTTTTTTTTTGTGCGTGTGGTGCACCACAAGCTGAGTGCCATTTAGCCCCATTATACTGGAGATAAGGCAGATGTCTCTGTGGTCGATATCTCCAAAACTCTGCAACACACACCAAAAAAATCTAGATGTGTAAATATCACCACAGGCCAGGGAAAAATATGTATTTTTTTATTTTGGAATGAACTGATGGTTTAATCTTCTGGTCCATAGAGCTTCACTGTCATCTAATAACTGTTAAAAAACACATAAATCCAGCACAACGCTGCACTGTGGCCAGTGACAGATTGGCCATCTGGAAATGGCACATTTATTTGTGATTATTTATTGTGACTTTGCACATTTTGGTGGAGCTGTTGTGTTACTATATACTGTGTCTTAATAGAGCCTATGTATTTCTGCTGATTGTGCGTTTAGTGGAGCATATCACATTGTAGCATCTAGCACTCTTACTGCTCTCAGATTGTGTTATATCCTTGTCGGCATACGTCCACAAGCGTAGGGATTATAGTGAATGTCATTCTTGATTCTAGTATGGTACGGTTTAATCTCAGGCTTTTTATGTTAAATTATGGGTGGGGTTGGTCTTTGGTTTGAGTATAGGGCTAGTCTGTTACAAAAGCCCACTCTTGCTGCCTTGAATAATAAGTATAGAACACCAAATGTGTAATAACCCAGGGCTGAAAATTGCCCAAAAAAAGAGCAATATTTACTCTTGTTTGAACAATGTTTACTAAAAAAAAACAAAAAACTTCAGAGCAGCGCCGTTTAAGAAAATTACTGAGCCTTTAAAAAAACAGGAAGAAAAGAAACTTTGTATTTGTGACATGTTTTTAAAGATTAGTTCAGTAGAAAATTTAATTGCAAGAACTGAATTTGAATAGACCTTTTTTCGCAAGAGCTATTTCGACATGAAATAGTGGAGTAAACACAGGTGTTACCAGTGATACTAATTAAGGTCAAACAGAGACATGGTGCTGCTATTGTGAACGTTGGCTCACTGGAACGGCTCTGCTACACTGATTGGAACAAGACATTAATTAGTATCATTGGTAACACCTGTGCTTACCTACTATTTCATATCAATATGGCTGCTGAGAACAAGGTTTATTGTGAGAAGTGAGTGAGTGAATATACAGTATACAGTTGACTTCTCAGTGGGGATCAAAAACAGTTTCCGAGCAAATGAATTCAATTTCATTTCAGTTTCAAGTTTATTGGAATTCAGTTCCAAACTAATAAATCAAATTCAAATATGTTTTTCAGATTCAGTTTTTCAGCGCAGTTATTCTAGTTAAATAATGCTAATTCAAATTATGTGACTTAAATTCTGTTTCTGGTGGCAAATACAACAAAAATAGACACACTTCTGCTTTTGTTCTCATTTTTCACGAGTTGAACGAGTTGGACACAAAAGGTTTATTTGTCTCGGACTCTGTTCACAAATCCGTGTTAGTGAGCACTTCTTTGCCAAGATAATCCATCCACCTGACAGGTGTGGCATACAGAGATGCTGATTAAACACCATGATTATTGCATGGGCATTGGAGTGGTCACAATAAAAGTCCATTCTAAAACATGTAATTTTATTTTGAAAAAATACAATTATTAGGCACTGAACTATGGAGATTTCACACAGAGCTACAGAGGCCTTTTTTTTTTTTTTTTTTTTTTTTTTTTTTACTTCCCATAAGGGCAATTCCCTGATTTTATTACCCAAACCTAACCAGTCACTCCTCTTGGTTAAAACGAACTAACCCAACCAACAAAGGCAACAAGCACTTGCCAGTTAGAGGCACAGTAGGGCAGATCATGACTTTGCAGTCCTGAAAAAAAAAAAAACCCATTTGATATCTTTAAAGTCTTTTAAAGTGGCCTTTTTGGACCTAAAAGTCTAAAAGCTGCAAAGGGATTTATTAAAAAACAACAACATTTGAAACCAAAAGCATTCCTAAATATTCCTCTAAAATGAGTTGTGATGACACAAACTATGAAAAAAAACTACATAGCTGTTACATTAAAAACACTATGTTTGCATTTCATCAACCATGCTTTCATGCGGGGCGCTGTTTAGAAATTTCTAGGCTTGTTTTTGGTCTTTGAAACCCATTTCCTTTTCATCAGAGTTAAGCATCAAAAGCAAAATGAGGAAACTGCTGAGAGCAACCCATACTGTAGATTCTAGTTCTAGATGTTTGCCCACATTAACTGACTTGCTGGAAATCCCTACTTTTAGGTGTGTGGCTGTGGACTGTGAGCAGAGTATGAGTCACTTGCTGGAGCTCAAGTCCATCCATCACTCTCTTTTCCTTTTCAATTTCGTTCTCAGACAGAAAAGTGCTCCAGAGCCGCAGTGGGATATCCTCCACTCCCCGACAACATGCTGGGCTCAGGGGGTAGTGACTGCAGTGATTATGTGGTTTACGCTTATGGTGTACAATTACAGCCAAATCAATTATCTGCAACAGACAGTCATGCTTTACAATGAAGCTGCAAACAATCAGGGCTTTAGTGCTGAACACTACAATACAACTCCCCTTCACTCCCTATTCAACCTGTCTCTTTCTGTGTTGTCTTTATTACTGTGTCTTTTTCTTCTTGTCTTTTTCATCTTGTCCTCCCTCCTTTTTCACTTAATCCTCTGGCTCACCTGCAGTGCTACGCTGCTCCCAATAGAGGGCAGTTCCCTCTCACCCTCACCCCTTTCAACCAGCATGCGTTTGGGATGATGAATGTCTGCAGCCTGCCGCTCGGAGAGGTCAGCCTGCTTCCTCCATGTCTCATTAGAATCATAACCGCACCGCATGCCCTTTTCTCAGAGCGATTACCATACAATTCAATACACTCACTGCCAACTATCACGTCTCCCGCCCTGACTTGTGGACGCAGTGACGGGGACAAAACGCAGAGTGGAAACGGGGGTTAAAAGGCTACAATAAAAGCAAAATGTCTGCTGGGATCACAGGACCGACTGTGCCACTCAAAAAGCGCACAGCAACAATGCCACAATGCCCCGGTAGCGCAGTTTGTTGTGGTGAAATGAGGTGGAAAATCGGTCATGTCATTTTGAAGAAGCTTTTGAGGTATCTCCATTTGTCAGTCCTATTGTTAGGGTGTGAAAGCACAAACAGAACAAGGTAGAGGAATCCACTCAGAAGAAAATACACACACACTTTAAATTCTGTAAGATACATTTCAAACGCACCCTTGTAGTAACAAAGGGGCTCTGAGCAGGAAAAGGAGTGGTGTAACAGCAAAAGAAAAAAAAAGACAAAGAAATTCCTTTTGTTGGAAAACAGGAGAATAAAAGTGGAGGTAAGGAACACAAAAGCCCTGTTAAACATGCAGCCATGTTTTCCTCTTTTCACTCTTAACACTTCTGTGGATATCTGGCTCCAAGAAAGGTAGTGAAAAGAAAAGTCTGCTGTCTCTTTCGGAGACCCGAGGGGGTTCCTTTCATGCACAGCAGTGATTTGGTTAGCACTGACAACAATGATACATCAAAGACCTGAATCTGTTTCAACACAGTGAATCGACAGCGAGTCCAACAATAGGAGGAGACAGTTTGTGTGTGTCTGTAAAGTATATGATTGGATCAGAGATGGGAAGTAATGAAGTACACATACTTTGTTACTGTTCTTAGGTAGAGTTTTCAGGTGTCTGTACCTTATTTGAGTTTTATTTTTGTCATATTTTTTAGCTGTTGCCCCCTACAGTTTAATGCAAATACCTGCACTGGGCTTGGGCAGTATAAAGGTATTACTGTATACCGGGGTATTAAGAAGTCCCAACAGTATGATTTTCAATACCGTCCTAAATACAGACGCTTCTCTTACTATGAACCTGATGGGGAGATGCTGTGTTGTAGTGCAGACAAATGTGGCATCTGGGGGATAAAGTTACAGGACTAACTAGTAAAAAAAGATAAAATGCATCTGCCCTGGGAGGATTTTGGGTTCAGCAAACACTGCAGAGTACTGACTGGTCAGGGCATAGGGGGTCGGAGTAGCATAACATGGTGAGTGTGTTACTTTAGCGAGCATGAGAGTGGGTGAGCGGCAGACTAATTATGGTTAAAGGTGGCAGAGAGTGACGGTGAATGTGTCCTGAGTGGAGAAGAAGGTGAGCAGTGAAGTTGCCCGTCTGGCAGCATACATACAGTGACAGCGCTGTAAATGTACAGTGTTGGTTTGAGTTTGTCAGTGAATAAAAGGTGCAGCTTCTCAAGATCAAAGCAGAGCTCCTGTGTGTGTGAGTGTGTTGTTTCTCAGCTGTGGGAACAGCGTTGCTCTGCCTACGTTAAGACAGTAGAGCCGTTTTAATCAATTTTTATACAAATACAGCCCAGTAAAATGTCAGGAGGGTGTGAAGGAATGAAAAAATAGAAACCACCCAAGCCTAATCCATACTTGCTAGGACTGACAAAACATGCTCATTACCTTATTTTTAATGCATTTTGGGGGAGTTACTATTTTTATTTTGCATTATTTCATGCTACCTTCCAACATCAAGAGCGATTTCAACTGATATAGATGAGACAGAAACACATAGAAAGATGATTCCTTGGTATATCCACAAATGCATATCATGCAGGACAGATGTGACACAAGACATAAGACGAAAACGAAGTAAAATACGTAACAAAAGCAAAAATGACATAACAGGCATAACAAGACAAGAATTATGTAAAAGATTTAACAAGATGAAAACAACATAAAAGAGGTAACAACAAGAGCAAATGATTTAAAAGGCATAAGACAAAAACGAAGTAAAAAAAAACTTAAGACAAAAACAATGACAGGGAGACTCAACCATGGAGAAAGGATGAAGTTCGCACAGAAAAAGCTGATGTCCTTCAGAGGGCGACTTTATACCTTTATACTTAAATTACATTTCATTGCCTGTACTTTTTCACTTTTATTTGAGTAAAGAAATTGAATCGGTACTTCTACTTTTACCAGAGTCTTTTTTCTACACAAGTGTTGGTACGTCTGCCTGAGTACAGAATGTGTGTATTTTGCTGCCTTTGCTTTGTGTGCACTATGATACATCAAACAGCTCCATTCAGGTAAAAAAAGGATATATTTTTGTCCATTACAGAAGCCAGACGACCATGGGATTTATTTCACTGTCCAACTGGTTTTCTCAGCCAGTGTGAGGATATGCTGTAAATAAACTTGCTGCCTGAAAAAAGGTTGGCCATGACTGCTCTTCTTGTGTGGTCAGATTTCTGTGGCGGATCTTCCTGCCAATGAGACTTTGTTTATTTGATGTACCGTGGATCGGATGTTTGTGACCCTGCACATACTGTTTTCTGTGTGCGTGTTGACTGGGTCAGACGAACAAGAGAAGAAGACATCTGCGTGAAATTGCATTCCAAGAAACGTGTGTTCAGAAGCATACCAGACTTTTTTTTTCTTCATATTTTATGTAACTCACTCTTTGTTGCTGTTAATCTGGAATCTTTGCTGTAGCCTGTTATTTTTTCTACTGTTGGCAGTATTGATATGTTTGTTTTTGTTATGACTTGTCAGCAAGATGGTTTTACATCTGAAAAAAAAAGTCATTTCTATAAGATTTTATTCTGATTACTGAGTGTTAGAAAGTACTGAACAGTGCCCACGGTTACTGTGAACCTGGCGTGACATTTGAATTATTAAACCTCCACATATATTCAATCTACAATGATGTAAAACAGAAAAGCAGCAATTCCTCACATTTAAAAAGTTTGGATCTGTGAATTTAAGCTCAAACAACTTAAAGCATTGATTGATTATCCAAATTGTTACATTTTCTGTTGATTAAGTGTTACAGCACTAGTTATTTCTATTAGCAAGTAGACTTTTTTGGTGCAGACCTGCTGGCAACAGCAAAATATAAACAGATGGAGAAATTGTATGGACAACAGTATGCACAGTTGCCTTCACCATAATTGAATCCTGACATGTGAGACCAACAGTAATTCAACAAAGTAGGTGTGACAGTGGGCGGGATGAGCAACTCCTGCTGGCCATCTGTCTGCACATAAATATCTGTCTCCTGCTTTGATCCCTCCTGTATGTGCTGGCCAAATCTTCCTTTTTGAAACTTAAAAAACAGTGTTAAATCTTAATTAGCGATTATTTGAAGATCTAAACATGGAGAATGAACCAGAAGTCCTGCACACCGTCAGTCACTCACTTTATTTAGTAACAATGCTTGGCAGACCTTCGTCTGGTAAGATTCCAGGAAATTTCAGGGAATGCTTTGTCCTTTGCACCTGTCGTTATGACTTTGTGGTGTGCAACAACTTTACTGAAGGGTCTAAAAATGGGAATCTCAGAGAACTGAATGATATTTTCTGATTGTTATTTAGGTGGACAGGTGAACTGTTTTAGGTTCCTAGGAATTCACATCACATGGACATTGCACATCTCCATCCTGGTGAAGAAGGCAGGTTTCATAAAGAGCAACATTAAAGGAAATTTTGGGGAAATATGCTCAGTGTGTTTTCCTTGTTAAAACTATCATGGCATCTGAAATCACAGTAGTATGCCTCTGCATCTTTTCAGACACACTGCTCCGAAACATCATGTCACTTCCTGATAGCCTCAATGCTAGTTGGAGATGTGCAACCGTGGTAACCTGTACAAACGATCAACTAATTTAGTAAACATATTAAGCCCAACAAAGTGAAACCTTACTTATGTTTAAACTGAAGCTTTATTGATGTTCCAGCAGAGCTGCCTCAGTCACTGTCTGCCTTTGTCTGTTACGTTGTTGTTGTCACCACCACTGCATTGCATGGTGGGATATTTATGGGGATATATACTGTATGTTTAGTGCTTACATACTGTAATACTTCGCCAGAAATAGTATGTACCTTGCCTACTACTGGTTTCTTACTAAGGTTTCGGACAAAGTGGTATGGAATTTTGGATGTATTTCTTGGCAGGGGGTGCAGTGATATCCTGGAGTCTCTGCTGGTTCCCTGGAAACCTTGTGGTGAGGACAAGACTGCAGGAAGTTACAGGAGAGAAACAATTCCAACATGAGACCTTTTTCCTGGAAAAATTGGAGTTTGTTTTTGCCTTTCTGTTTCTGTATGGATTAAACCAGATATTCCCAAACTTAAGAATGCCATGGCCCAATTTGAAAATCTTCTGCAGTCCCCCCAAACCTTTAATCACAACTCTGATCAACACATGAGACTAATTGTGCCAATGACGAGATACAAGATACGTTCCAGTGTTAATGTGACAAGTCACCAAATACGGTTAAATTAGGTCAGATAAATGAAGAATAACTCATAATTCTTTGTTTTATTTGTTCATTTATTAGTTATTAGTTATACTTTAAAAAAAAAAAAAAATTTCAGCAAATATGAAAAAGTTACCGACTCAACCGTTAATTGAATTCTCATTGTGCAAGGAAGATGTTTGGGTGCGATGGATTTATTCCTTTTTCTTGCTCTCTGAGTGCCCCGTATGTGGCGACATGGATGACTTGCTTTTGCAGCTGTTTTAATTATTTGTAGTTCACTTACTCTCCAGCTGTGTGGCTGAGAGTTTTCTGTACTCGGAGTCTTGATGTCTCTCCAAACAGAAATACGTTTTGATTCTAATTGGTTCCAAGGCCTCAAGGGAAATCGGATGATATCTCCAATGAATGAAACCTGGTGTCAACAGGAGCTCCATCTGCTGCTCACTAGAGTGTAGTTAGAAAGGTCACCGCACATTAATAGTAGAGACTACCTCAGCTACTGTAGTTCAGCAGAATCTAACCCGAGTGTGTTTGTAATGAGGTCATTTAGCTGGGTGTAGGTGGGGGTCATTAGAATATATGATTAATAAATTAGGATCTGGTGTAGCAGAAACCCTATTTTGTGTGCGCGTGTGTGTGTGTGTGCATGCATCCCAAGAGAGCCCCGGCTCCTCTCTAATGAGTTTCACTATCTCAGGTCTAATATCTGTCTCGTCTCCCCAATGATGCTAATGAGATCCTATTGAAACAAGCAGAACTCGCCCCCGACACTCCTCCTGTACCGCACCGGTGAACAGCAGACCTGAGATGCAACTAAACATGATAGTTTGGAGGTGGTTGTTAAAGTTATTCAGCCGGCAGGGCCATCAGGGAGCCCTGTGGGGCTTAGGAGGTCTGATGAACAGGAAAAAGGGTGACGGAGAAAGAAACAGACACGGTAAAAAGGTCACTGAATAATACTAGAAGACTGCACTTAGTAGAGTGCAAATCCCTGTCAGGCAACAGATGGTGAAGCACCTAATGCAATGCCACCACAACAGCCAGATGCAACCATTTGCAAAGTTCCACCAACATTAGCATGTGTGTAATTGTCTTAACTGCTGCATGAATTCTTCATTTGTGGCCACAAACGGGTTGGGTGAGGTCAATGTGACATTTGCCCCTTGACCTCCAAAATCTGATTGGTTCATCCTTGAGCCCAAGTGGATTCTTGTACCAAGTTTGAAGAAATTTCATGTAAGCATTCCTGATATATCGCCTTTACGAGGTCACAGTGACCTTTGACAACGAAAATCTAATCAGTTCATCATTGAGGCCAAATGTTCATTTGGGACAAGTCTGAAGAAATTACCTCAAAGTTTTCTTGAGATATCATGTTGACAAGAATGGGATGGCCTAAAAACCTAATGCCTCTGGCCACATTAAAAAGTGCAAAAATGTCACTGTGTGTGAGTGATTTTTTATTCATTTTATTCATTGTGAAACGCGAAAATTCCTCCCCAGTGAGCCACATCACAGATGTTAATAATAAATGCACAGCGCTCATAAAACATCTCACCGTAATCCTAACCTTGTGCTGTTTGGGGGCACTGGTGGCTTTTCCATCCAGTGATGCCCGTTTCATCTGTGTGGAATGGATGTGTTTATGGAGCGATAAACATTGACACATGACAGACAGATAATGAAAGAGATCATAAAATGGATCCATGTCAAGCAGCAGATGAAACGTAAAATAACCAATTTATGTATGCTGGAGATTTCCCCCAGGATCTATCAGACCTGCGACGTCAGCCCTGTCCCTGTCAGTACAGATTACTTTGCGTTAACAGTAGGCCTGCGGAGTGCAAAACGGGTGGGTGTGGGGAGAGGATAAAGGAAAACATTGCACTTCTTCTCCCAAATTGCCTTTTTGCTCCATCTCTTCTTCAATATTTTCTGAAATAACCCCCCTTCTGTTTTTTTTTTTGTTGCTGCTGCATCTTGCCTTTCTCAGCTGCCTCCTGGTCTATTTTCTTCTTTCTTTCTCTGTGCCACATTTTTCCTATATTCCTCTCAAACGGTGTGTGAAATGAGAGGATTCGGGCCTCCTGCATGAAACAGATGTGGCTCCTCGCATCGGCCAATCAAAAGGCAGTGTCGCCACTCTGCATCAGATCGTAGCAAAGTCTAAAACGCAGCCGAGACAACACAGACATCTCCCGGAAAATTGGAGATGTTAACATGATGCAGAAACTGTACAGTGCTCTTTTAAAAGTTGAATCTCAGTCAGGTAAACCAGAAAGGCGATGTCAAAGCAGAGTGAGCTTTTTTGTTTTCAAAATAAAACTAACTTCTTTGGTTAAAGCTTAATGTATTACATGTAAATTAGTATTGAAAATAGTAGTCTTTTAAATTCCTCACACAGCCTCAGCAGGTTTCTGAAAAGAAGTATGAAAAAAGTGGTCATTTTTCTTTCAACATGCTGTTTGTGAAATGTCCTGCTTATCACATAGCAACAGGGTGCCTGAAAATGTATGTAAATTGATCTCAGAAAAAAAAAAAAACATATCAAGGGAATGTTTCATCTGCCTCGTCAAAATGTAAACCTCAAACAGAAATGGCAAAAACCTTACCCATCAAACAAAGTTGCATTTCAATCCTGTACTGTAAATATTCTGTTTATATGCAATGAAACATAAATGTTTCCCATTGTACATTTCATCAACATAATGGAGTTCCTATTGAGTGTATCTGTTCACAGCTACTGTAAAATGTTAACACTGAATGTATCTGCAAGCTGTTCACGGTCAACATATTTAATTTGTTGTGGCTACAACATTATTATATTTATATTCCCTGCTGCTGTTAACGTAGGCATGAGTAACATAGCTAGAGCATGTTACCAGTGTGGCTCTATAGATCACAATGTTGGTTTGTCTTTTGGTCAGTTTGTTGGTCACTTTCATCCAGACTAAAATATGTCAACAATTATTGGATCTATTTCTGTGAAGGTTTACATTTATATTTGTGGTGCCCAAAGGATGAATCCTACTGACCCTGGTGATCCCCTGATTTTTCATGTTCAAAATGTTCACTTGCTCTGTAAAATGTCTAAAAATCTACTAGATGGATTGGCACAAGAATTTGGGACAGACATTTATGCCCCCCTCAGAATGAACTGAGATGTCTTTGGTTGCCCAGTAACATTTCCTCTGTTGTCATCATCAGGTCAAAATTTCAATTCCTCCACTACTTTGGTTCATGATTTAATACCTGCAAAACAAATGACATTACTATCAGCCTCAGCTGTAGTTTGTGTTTAGTACTAAACACTAAACTAAGAGGTGAACATGGTAAACCTTTTGCTACAATCAACTGCAAGTCGCTAGTCGCCAGTTCCAAGGCGGTATACCTGACTTCCAATCTAAGTGTGTCCCAGAGCATCTGCTCGGGAATACATGGACGCCCAAAGCAAAGTGATATCTGTATGGCAAGTCTCTGAACATCACAAGCATCCACAGCAGCTAATTTAACAGATTAGCACACTTTAAAAGAGACGGGGGGAGCGGGCGAGACTTCTATCAAGCACAAGTCAACAGAATGGAAATGGCAACTACAAAGTTGTTACAGCAAGCTTCACAAAACACAAATTACATACAGGAAAAAGTGCTGAAAATGTAATTCTAATCGTTCACTGTTTGTACTGCCATATTGCTATGACGTTGGGTGCGGTTATATCAGGAAACCTGGGTTAAATGGATCGTGCCCTAGTGTTCAACTTTGAAATCCAACTTGAATGATCATTTCGTTATATTTGTCTGTATTGGAGGTAATTTATTTCCAAGTATCGAGCACAATGCACAGCAGCATTAAACCTTCCGTTAATCTCAATGTTAGCATTGTCATTGTGAGCATGTTAGCATACTCACATTACCATTCATGTTTGATGCTGTGCCTAAGTACAACCTCGGAGATGCGATATGTTATGGAAAGATGGTGGCCTTGGTGAATTATCTGATAAAGTCTATGCTGACTTGGCAGTGGGATAATGTGTTGCCTCTCTAAATATTTACCAAAAACAATAATCTTTCTTGAAGAAAGTGTTTTAGTAGCCTAGACTTAGAACACAGGACACACATTAAATGCAATTTAGTTTTGTATGCCTAACATGTAATCCTCTGGTTTTACATCATCTTCCTGGATTTGGAAAAAAAGATGTTGCCAGTGAGCATACAGTAATTCACTTGGCAGTTACCGTTCTTCTGAAATGTGTAGACCAAAGCAGAATGGTATATGAACAGATTTTGTACCAGACAGGGATGTTCGCAATATGTCTACAGTTTTGTAAGTTAATGTATCCCTCATAGGGCTGAGCCGATGAACAATGCCGTCCTACATTGCCAATGGCTGAACCACTGGACCTTATACCATTGTAACATCGTGGTGCTGTTTGTCACTGCAATAATGTTACATTTCCATGTCCCATTTATTATACTCTTCTTATTATATCCTTCATTTCATCTGGTAAAAGCCTCATTGAGATTAAAAATCTCCTTTTCAAGAGTGCCCTGGCCAGTTTGGTAAACAAGACGCCCAGTCACCGTGGTAGCAGTGGTCTTTCTTTTCTTTTCTGTTCATTTTCTGTTCATGATTTCCCTCCATGGCTTCAACCAGAGTTTCCGTTCAGTCAGTGACAATCACAGACTTCTGGCACTTTTTGCAACCTCAAATTTCCTCCCTGATATTTTGTAATCCCTGTGTAATCATGCCACAACCCATTTTCATCCTGATCTTTTATATGTAAAAGCCTTTCACATGCACTTAAGAGTGTAAAGGATCTATATTCTGCCTGGGTGCTCTGATGTGCTGTTAAGGTATACATACTTTTGAATAAAGCAAACGTATGTATACCTGTAAATTGCAAACAGAATATCACAGTTAGTTTGTATTTGCAGCAGAAAAAAGGCTTTTAACCTTTGAAAACAGAAATAAATGCAGTTTCTATAAAGCCTTTGAACATAAGTGTTTACTTATTTACCTCTGAGTCAGCTACACTGTAGTACGAGATTAAAGAATTTGTGGGGGTGAGTGAAGTCCTCACAAAATTCGATTTGAAGAAATGTTTTTCTTCCCGTCTCTCCAGATATATAATTCATCAAATGAGTGAATTTGTCGACAGTCAAGGCGTTGAAAGACCACATCAGGTTAAAAGTCATCCAGTACCACCATGACCTTTTTAACCATTGGCCATAAAAATGCTCTCAATGACCAGCAGGTGGTTAGGAGCCATGCTTAAGACAGCGACTACAATGCAGCACTATCACTCACTGTATAAACACCGTCTTCTATCCCCTTATTGATTTCTGAGAGCTGTAGGAGTGTTAGTAAGATTCTCCAGAGGGCTATGGTGCTCATCCTCTTATCCTGGACAATAAGATCAACTCAGTGTGACTGGCTAATCTTCCCCTTGGAGATTAAACTCTCCACCAGAAATGACACTTCCTCTTTTCCTTGTTACTCACACATATACACACAGATGACAAGGGATTAGATTAAGTTGTCTTTTTCACTATTTGCCTCTCAGTTGCTGTTGGATCTCATGATTTAGGCTTTTATGTTGTGGCCAGAGAGGTATCTCTTTGATCACACTTGCTTGGAGTTTTCTTTCATATTTCTATCTTTTCATCTGTATTTTTTGCTTTTGGCTTACCACTCCCCTCGCTTCATTCATTTCCCCTTCTTTTTTATTTTTTTGTTTTGAATCAGTCTCTCTCTCAATGTGCTGCAGCGTTGTGGGAACAGAGGAAATTTGCCATGTAATCACCCCTGCCCTCCCTGTTTCACTTGTCTTTCCAGTTCTGCTCTCCGAGGGACTTCAATATTTGGTTGTAACATCTACACAGAAAAGGCCAAACAAAGGATTTATCTGACTGGAAAAAACAAAGTTTTACCCCTGCTCGCACTGTACCTCTGATGTTCTTGACTTTGAGTAAGACAATACAGCGTTCAGCTTTTGGTCTGTGTTTTGAATACGTTCACTGGACCTCCTTCAGGCACAGCCTAAGAGACTGAACAACTTTCATTTTATTACTGGATGGAAATCTAGCACAAAGCTGGTGTCAACTTCAACTAAGTGCTCACCACAAGAAGTATGAAGTGTTCTGACTGATGCATTCCTGTGAGACTGATACACCTTCTTTTCCATTTTGATGATCTAGAAAGTCAATATAAGGTCTGATTTTGAAAGGCTCTATGGATCATACTAAATTAGAGACTTCAGTGTTTGCTTTTGTAGGGTCTTGCCACTCTTGCTTTTATTCTGTCAAATCAATTTTATTTATATAACGCCAAACCATAATTCTGCACTGGCAATGCAGGACTGTGCAGTGTTTCCACTGGGTTGACTGTGTTTTGGGGGGTTGATAATATTCTGAAATAAAGTGCAAAGAAGTAATTGCATGTCTATCTGTACAGTAATATATCAGGTCGGCACATAGGGGTACAAACTGAAGATCCCATAAGACCGGTGGTTTTTCTGCCATGCAAACGTACTTTTGACAACCTAAGTGTGGTCCAAACTCTTGGCCAGTAAGATGTCCAGAACACACGTGTGCCACTAATATAAAGGAAACTGAAGAGCAATGTATAAATATGCTCTCATCTTAAGTCAGGGGCTCAAAAATAAAAAGCCAGAGTACAGTGAGAACAAGAAACTGAAAGAAGCTCAGAGGCAATGGCCACATTTCTGGCCAAAAAAAAAGTGCGAAGAAGCAGGCCAGGCTGAATTAGTCAAAAGTGAGGAGCTAGGCAGACTAGCAAATAAAACTTTACCTAGACTATGCTTAAGTGTTGCATTGAATAATTAGATTTTTTTTTTTTTAAACAAAAAAAAATAACACTGCTGCCCTGCCTTTATAAGGCTATTATAGTGCAACCTCCTTGTGCCGGAGAGGGTGTGGATGAGGGGCCCAATTTGGAAAATGTTCCCCTGTCCACGATTCCTAATGGCTAGCCTGCTGGAAACTGCCTAGATGTGGTGACCATGTGCCTTCTGAAACACATGGACAGTGTCACAAACACAATGTCCATGTTCTCCTTCAGTCCAAGTATGGACACATGTGCTCAACATGCACAATCACAGTTCTGCCACACTGGAGTGCACAATGTGGGAGGATTTTTTTTTTTGAACAAGTATGGTGGGGAATATGACAACACAATGATGAGTGTTAATAAATCATTGCTAGTTACATGGTAATGTAATAAGCCCTCTGGCGATCATGTAAATGAAGTGGCTGTGGGGAGTAGTGCTCTGAGGAACTCTTATTTTCATTAATGCAAGTGTCTGTTTTCTTACTGTGAGGCTTTGTGAAATAAAATACTGTTGTATTTAGCTAAACATGATGTATACATTTATGTAGAATTAACTATTTTCATGTGAATGTCTGACTTTGTGGCTGATTTTACCTTGCAGTGTAACCCTGCCGAGCAAATATCTAAAGAGGTAAAATGGAATTTTATATCCAATTTCATGGGAAGAATTTTATTTATATTGATATACTGCACAGCTCCTGAGAGCAGTAAAAGAGCATCACTGCTCAGAAAATATGCTCTGGGCAAATAAAGGTTAAAACAATAATGCATTCATGCATTTATCTGCACTGATGCAAATTAACTGCATAATCAGTCTGTCATTTCTGTTGCCAGAAGCATATTCTCAGCTGTCTTCACCACAAGAGGACCTTGTTTACTGTAAAATGTAGCTGCAGGTAAAATATTTTAGATGTAGAGGTAGTTAAAAAAAATTGAACATGTCTAGAGTTTTTTTTTTTTTGTAATTGGTGTATTTTTTAACTAGTCTTTTTCAGAACCAAAAGAAAATTTGGTCTTTCTTGGGACCCAAACTTATAGAAATACAACATGGAAAAGAGCACAACAAAACACGACAGGGCAGATGGGAGCAGATCAAAACGTATAAAAAAATATTGTAGTGACGGCCCACATTTCCTATCATGCTGAGTGCTGAGCTGAGCTTTGTTAAGTTTGCTGTTTTATGTTTCAAAAATGCTAATTTTGCAAGTTTTTTAACCATTACTAAGGTGGTATATTTCAGCTGTATTTTGCTGAGTTCTTGTCTCTCATGTTGAATGTCATTAAAGGTTTGATGTTGCTGAGAACTAACTGCTTTCTGTCTCTCATTCTGCACTACTACTATATGACTAATTACATTTATCTAACAGAGGGAATTACAAATGAATACCTGCCTCAAATGCAAGTCTGCTTCAAATGAAGATTATCTTCTGCAATTGAGGTAAATAAAAGCCGCCAAGGTGAATAAAGATCACTATCTGAGGAAAAACGGTGTGCATTTTACTCTTCCAATTGGTGAACCAGTAGAAATGTGTCCATGACCCATTTTGGTTGATGAAACATTGTAAAAAAAAATAAATAAAAGAATTTAAAAAAGCTGTTAACGATCTTGTGATAACACAGGAAAGTTCTGGTTGAAAAGGGCTCTTGTTTTTGAGAATTCAGTAAAATACATTGAAATAAATGTCTTTTTTCAGGAGAAATCTGATTTGCTATGTTCACATTACAGAGTGTAGTGTCTCACAGCCCTTGCTGTAGTGCTCGGATTGTTTTCAGCTGCCCTCTTATGTTTGTCCAGCACCTCTTTGCCACTCAAGTTCTAATGAGGTCTCCATGTCTCTTCTCTTGTCAGTACTCGTATCATGGGGTTGTGGGTTGTTTTATCATGCTGAGAGGTCATGATTAGACTTTTGTATCTCTCTGTTTGTTGTACTCTTTTCACCATTTTAGATGATGTAAATCAATATGACAGTGGCACTAATTTCCTTCGGTAGAAGATTTTGCTTTTTTAAAAAATCTTCTTTTGTGTGTCTTTGAAGCAAACTTGAAAATAAAATCAAAGTTCTAACTTTTAATACTTTTTTTCCCCAAAAAATATCACAAATGAGATGGCTGGATACTTGTCAGCTCTCTTGTTTAGTAGCAAATCTTTTCACTTGAGATGAACCCAGCAAATATTTAACATTTTTGCAATCAACGTTTAATCGTAATAGTTGTCTACCTCTTGAGTAAGCTTAGAGGAGATCATACAATCGCTTGTGTGCGTGTCTGTGTGTGATTGACTAACAGACCTGACGCTTACAGTACCTATAGAAAGTATTCACCCCATGGATATTTTCACCTTTTATTACTTTTATAAACGGAATCATGGTCAATATAATTTGGCTTTTTTGACAAAAAAGATTTACAAAAAACTCTAATGTCAAAGTGAAAACAGGTTTCTACAAAGTAATGTTGATTAAATCAAAATATGTAATGTGAAATAAGTGATAGCATAAATGAGTGCTGAGCTGAGCACCCTTCAAGTCAGTATTTAGTAGATGCACCTCAGTGCACCGAGTCTTTTTATAGGCACTGTATCTATCTTGTATATTACTGGACTCATTAGCCTCATTTTTTTGTGCACATTCATAACTGTATTCTCAAGGACCTCTGTGATCACAGTCTTTGAAAAACCTTGAAAAGCCTTTATTTTATGCCCACATGCTGGTGATAGCTGTGGCCTCAGGCATTATGTTTTTGGCTCATCCCACTCTTGTGAACATATCTGAAGAACTCTTTGAGGAAAATTCTTCAAACACGTGTTTGACTTAAAAATGCATACACTAATGACAATTTCACACAGCAGTACTGGAAAGTAATTACTCACATGTAACTAGTTACATGTAAATAGTTAAGTAGTTAAAATAAATGTATTTGTAATCCATTACAGTTGCCAATACATTTTTTGAACCACTAACCAATGAATTAGACTAATAGTTTTTTTTTTTCAAAAATGCCATTAATTAGTGGGCTGCATACTTGGCAACTTGATTTGGATTGCTGTCTCTTTAAAATGCTCCACAGTCTTTTTATTTTCAGGATTTCACATGCATCATCTATGCAGTGCACGCTTTTATATGCAGGCTTTACAAAGGTATGTTACCTTGAACAGATCCAGATTAATCAGTGACACCTGCATGACTTCTGGCCACAAATCTCCACACTCCGTCTTTCTCTCACACACTCGGAGGCAGAAATGAATATAAAAACAGGCAAGAAGCCTGTGCACGCCCCAACACAAGCCTAAACAAACAAACAAACTGCTCCCTGGTTCAGTTTATTAGATTGGTATATCTGGACAGGGTTAATAAGAATGCTGACCCCACCATGACCCCTTGCTGGCCCGAACCCTTACTTCTGCTCCCTTGCCTCATTAATCTGTCAAGTAAACACAACCCTCTCCTTCTCCTCAGCCACTGGATGAGAGAGGGATTTGATGAGAGAGAGGGAGAGGCACACAGGCCCTTATTTTGCCATCCCTTACATTTCTCTCCATCTGGTGTTAAACACAACAGTTGAGCAAACAACTTCCTGAGGCGTTAGTCTGGTGATTTGTCTCCACTTCTTACCTACAGACACACACACACACACACACACACACACCCACACACACACACACACACACTCACACTCACACGCTCACACGCTCACACTTTACTAAATATACGTATTGAAGCCAAGTTGCATTTACTCTTTATGATAAAAATAAGCCTGTTGTGTTTTTGGTATCTTGTTTCCACTCCTAATATAAACCTCATTCTATTGAGGCCGCATCTATGAATAATCTTCCCGAGGCGAAAGATGATACAATCACTTGCACAAGTACGTGTGTGTGACCAACACACCTGGAGCTTGTCCACAGCTACCCTCACAAACTACTGGACTGGTGCACATGTATGACTCAATGCTGAAGGGACTCTGTGATTCACAATTTTTGAAAAACTGAATCATATCTAATTGGAGCTGCTCTACCCACTAAACAGTGTGTTTAAATTGTTGGTGAATGTGTGTGTGCTGGAAATCCCTTGACAAGTTCTTGCAGTACCTCAGGTATAAAGTACACCTCAAAGAGAGCTCTAAAGCATTAACGGGGGCCAAGGATTCAGCAGATGATTTATTAGAAGATGAAGTGGATCAGAGGGTCTGAGCCTAGGGTCCCAAGGCCAACAGGCCTGCCTTATCAAACACCACCAGGCTCCATGGCCAATCTCCAACTTGTCTGTGGGCAACTCCCCACCAGCGCTGGCTTTGGTTACTGATAAAAGTCAGATTCAGGAACTGCAGAGCTTTAGAAGGAGAATTTGTTTACTTTAAAATTATTAATGTGTTCAATTCCTAAATATATACTTAAAGAAAAAATAAAAGATCATAAAAAAACAAAACATCAATGTGTAATTCTGCAGTTCATTTGATTTGAACAAATGGGTAGAGTTTGGACTGCCAAGATGCACACGATTATGGCGGGGCTTCCCTATCTGATAGTAGGTTCTCCCACTTTCTCAACCACAAAATGGCCACCCACAAAGAGTGCAATGGATCACAAAACTCAGTGTTTGGATCTTGTCTCGGTTTAAATTTTTTTTTAAAAAGCGTTAAATTATTTTAAAATGTTTTGGCTCTGATATAGCTGCATCTCTTTATAGTCACCATAGTGATAGTAATATAGTAATAGTAATATTTTTTAAGACTCCTGTCTGCAACTGTGCATTGACATTTAGGAGTTAGGAGTTATTACTTTAAAAAGTAACAGCAGCAGTAAAATTGTGTTTCATGGGAGTAATCCATATGGACCATGATCCAGCTACGTTCAGTTCATGCTCACTTTCAGCTGAACAGGAGTCGTGCTAAGTGACTGCTGATTTCCTCATTTTGCTGCTTCATAATAAAAGCGTTTCAATAACAAAATAACATAGGAATTTTATTGTGAATCATTTATAGGATATGAAACGTGTTTGTTCACTGTTTTACAGCCACTTGACTCAAGACAAGCACGGATCACTTAAAGACGTGCCTTTAAGCAGGTAGCCCTGTCGTAATGGAGATGCAAATTTTTGCTAAGCTGGGCTGACACACTGAGTTAAACCAAGCCAGAGCATGGAAAAGGGGCATTAGTGCTCACTCTTGGTGGAAATTGCTGGATCTCTGTAAATAGTACTATAAAGAGTTTGGTTTAGACCTGCTGTATGTGAGAAGAGTCCTGAGGTAACCTCTCTTATGATTTGGTACTGTATAAATGAAAGTGGGTTTCTGTTTAACTTGTGACTTGACCGCTGACCATGTTAACAACATGGAAAGATCACATTATAAACATGGTCCCTGAACACAACAAGAGAAAAAAACACAAGAGACTGACAGAGCAGATAACCAAAGAAGTTAACCTCATGTTGCTTTCCAGCTGATTTCATGCATCCTCGTCTTTGGCTGCTTTACCTGGATTAGCCACAGAGCCAAGGCCAGATTCAGTCCCAGAGGGCTCAATCAAGGATGCTTCACTTCACAGGCGTACACCCGTGCACTGATAACATGCAGGTCAAGGATATGATAGAATCCACAGTAAATATCTAATTCATGTCTCGAGCTGTTAAGGGATAAGACTGGATGGAGGAGAAGGCAGAGCGTATCTCTGAGTGGGAGGATGTGGTGTAAATCATTCCCCCTGAGATTAAATTAATTATAGCTCATTAGTGGCATCGCGTCCATTTTGATTTCCATTAATGACGACAGGTTCGAGGGGATAAATAAGACTTGTGTTTTTATTTTGTTGGACTCGGGGGACCGTTTTCTCAGTGGAGCCTTTATGATTGCATAATGCAGGAGAAGGCACAGCAACGCACATGCCACTCATACAAATTAAATTACATACAATCGATACTGCAGATCCATCTAACGATCACATAGTTGCCTGCCTTAGACAGCTGTGGTAATCTTTTTTAATATACGGCAGGCAGCGAGAAGCGTTTCACCGATGCATTAGCGGCTCTACTGGCAAACACAGGAAAATAAGATGTCTGGATGATTACTTAAAAAGGATTACGGAGCACGTTGAAATATTTTTCATACCAAATTGTATGCTACCTGTACCTGTGATAAGCCAATTGAAGGAAACAGCAGTTCACAAACATACAAATTAGACCACCTGGGAGGGTAATTGCTTCGCCTCCCCTATCCATCATCAGCAACATTGTACTTAAAAAAAAAAACAAACATTCACAAATTCAAGGGCATGCAGGGAAATATATGCACAATCACACACACACACACACACACACACACACACACACACACACACACACACACCAATGCATCTTATCTCTTTCTTATGTTCTGTTTTTGCGTATTTCATCTTTTTCCACACATGGTCTGCATCTCTCCATTTTGTCTGCTGCCTGTGTCTGCTTTTGAACCAGTATTAATTAAACAGATTACAACACAGGACTAATCAAAACCGCCACGCTCTTCAAGGTCCAGACTAATGCTATTATATACTTTAATTTCCCACCTAATCAAATACACACAAATAGGTGCATGTGCACGCGCACACAGACACCCTCAGCAGGCAGACCATTAACATCCATGCATCTCGCTGATGCATGGAGAGTTCTTCCATCGGATTCAGATTGCGCTGAAGGGACCTTTGATTTAACTCAGGTTGTAAATGCGGTCCCACTGGTCTTGCTTGGTCTGGCCATTGATTGTATGTGTTAGTTCGCCGTGTGAGTTAAGCCCCGCGCAATCAGAGAGAACAGCACGAGGCCCTCTGACCTCTCCGCCTGATCTGAAGTGGTCTGAATATCGAACTCCCTTCTCATTCAATCTTCATCCACTATTGTTCTGTCAATTACTGTGGCTCCTAACGACTCCCCAGCACGGAGTAAAGCTGCCTTATAGACACATATTCACTAACCCAAACAATGTACATTTGCATGGGCTCGCAGTTCATGAGGTGTAGTTAAATGTCAGCACTGAATGAAAAAAACATTCTTTATTTTAAATCAGCTCTTATGTATGTATTTATGCCTAAACTGTAGCTCTATGGGCTAATTTTACATACAAAAATTCTCAAATTACACAACCAGCTGATGTATAGAATATAATAACCACATCCACTGAAGGATGACATTATTGCTCATTAAAACAAATGCATATGTGAATGATGGATTTCTACTATTTTCTAATGACAGGATTTCCATAAGGGGAGCCACATAATAACTGTCTTGCATTTCACATGAAGGGTGGAGAAAGTGAGGGAACCTGTCATTGAGACGGGGCGAAGAAGTGATGAGAGCAGCGGAAGATTGCACCCCATACAAGGCCTCAGGCTATTATTACCATATCACGAGAACAATCACTCAAATTGGGTTAAAGTGTACATGCTGTTTCAGGGCCACTTAGACATGCATAATGAGATCACGAAATACAGCACGGCTTCCATATGTGCCACAGAGTGGGCTGTTCACACTCCTGGGGCCCCCAGGTAACCTACGGGTGATTGAACACAGCATGAAATCGAGGGGCTGACACCCCTCCATCTATTTGTTGATCCGTGTTCATGTTCTGGTTGGCTGCAAACCTCAACTGGTTCAACAAAAATATGTTCTTGTTTTGCTATTTCCCTTCTTGTTCCATTAGTGCCGGGCCACAGATTAATATTTTCTGAAATGGACATATTTTGCAATATGACAAATATTGTATATGTTAAATTAAATAGATGTTGAAAACAATTAGCTGTATATTATGTTGTAGTTATGTTATATTATATTTACTGTCCCTCAACACTACAACATTAGTCCGTCACCCCACATTAGCAACATGCTAGCGCCAAATTTAACAGGATAACCTACAAAATGAACACTAAAACAACATAAAACATGGAAAAACTTGCAGCTTTCAAGTCTGAAGTCAAGGCAGCCATCAATCCATTATTGAACTTGAACTGTCACATTGATAAAACAGTCTAACAGAAAAATCCACACGTTTTCATCAAAAATTAACTTTTTATCCTCTCAGCTCTGATGCAGGCTGATGTGGCGATTTGTGCTGGTACTTTGACATGGTGTCAATGAGTTGGTAGCAGAGTAAATGTTCAGTAAATAGCCTGTCACTCAGAGATAAAATACATTAAGTCTGCATATGTCCCACCCCCCAACAATAATAGATTAAGAAGCGCTTCATCATAAGCATGAGCAGCATTGTCGACACACTTTGAGCACATTTTCATCTGGTGGTGCAGTTTTGACTTTAAAGTAGTGGACAAACACTTGTACCATTTAGTATTACAGTCCTGTCAAACACTCATGATCACAGAAGTGAAAACAACAAAACAAGAATTTGTTTACTCACCCCAAAAGACCTAAAATGGCGGGGAAAATAAATTCTTTGTTTTGTGTTTTTGCAGACAAATTGTGGTCTTTCCAGGATAACAGATGGTCAATCATTACATCAAAGTATTTGTATGAAAATACCTGCTTTTTTTTCCATTATGGATAACAATAGGGACTTTTCATCATCAGATGGTGAGCCAGAAAGAATCTCTTCAGATTTTCTTTTGTTCATCTCGAGAGCATTATCATCACTCCAGTCGACCACTTTGTGCGTTGGCCTTCTCACTTTCCAAACTACTATATTTGTCCCCTTCATGTTTATTGTTTCGGGTTGATTTTCTGACTAAAGTCTCTCTGAACATTGTTCTCTTCCTGTCCAGCCACCATAGTCCAGATGAGAGAAGATCTGAGCTGATAAAAATGTTGATACACTCAACTGAGTCACCTCCAGTTATTACCTTGTGCTCAAAGCAATATTGCTCTGAGCTTTACGTGCAACAGTGAGTGGTGCGAAAGTGAGAGCCTATCTGACTTTTTTTTTTTGCCTTGGGATTTGTTTCTAGAGGCTACAGACATGACTCAGGGCTAAAAAAAAAGATAGTACCAACTTTGATTTTTGGGTTGGAAAAAGTATTTAGCCTCTATTTTCGTTTACAGTTAATACTGTAAACAGTAAACGCTATACTACAATCTTTATAGCATACCGTTTTTGCAGCTAGTTTACAAGAAATAAACACAACCATTTTACACTGACAGAAAATTATACTTTACGATGCAACTTCTAATCATGTAACATGGAGAAAACAAAATCTTTTTCCAAAGAGTTTGTAGTTTGTTTTCTTTTCCTGAGTTCCTGAAGCTGCTGGCACCATCCACAAATAGTTTACACCTTTTTTTTTTCCAGCTGTAAACAGCTCCTCCATTTCTTCTGTGTAATTCATTGTGGGAGCATAGTTTCCATCAACAACATACTTCTCCTACACTGACTGTTGTGAGTACATTTGTTGTTGTGAGTACAACATTTTGTCACTTTTCTAGTGACAGGGCACTACATACTAGGGTAGGGCTGATAGACGATTGCTGACAGTCATGGACCAATGAGCATTGTACCACTGGAACATTGTGATTCAAAAGCCCTCTGTGTTTGAGTTAGTGTGTTCCCTCAGAATTGCCAAAGAGCTGCTCCCTATGTTCCCTTTTTGACATGTGGGAGTGAAAATAAAAAGAAGTTATTGCTGCTGTCCATGGCACTCCATATACATGTCGTGTTTATATTTTATTTTTAAACACAGACCCTTTTAGACCCAGCCAGATGTTATCGTTGTCCACGGTGATGTTTCATTGTGGACATCATCATATGCCAATTTGGTAGACATTGCTCAACTCTACTACACACTGTGGACCTGTTAGAATTAGTGTGCATTATGGATTAGAGACACGGTTTAAGAGTCTATGCTAGTGGCTGTGTCAGACTGCACTTTTGTACAATGATGTTTTAGGCTAAAAGCTTGTGTCTGCATGATAACGCTCACAGTTTCAATATTAACTTACTAATGTTTATCATCATCATAATGTTCACCATGTTAGTTCAGTGTGAATGCTAACGTGTGCTCGTCACCACTGGATTAACATTAAACTCAAAGTACAGAGGCCGATGGGAATGTCAGTTGTTTTTCAGGTATTTCACGAACTAAACTGTTTAACAAAATAAAATTTGATCTCATGCTGGCACTAGACATGTCTGTCCCAATTTAAAGGGATAGTTCAGATTATTTTATGTAGAGTTGTATGGGGTAGCATACTTATTGATAGTCAGTGTATTACCGGATGCCAGACGGCATGCCTCCAGTTTCGAAAAACAGAGAGGGGCACCAGCATGGAAGCTAAACAATGTACTGCTGAGGACAAAGTCAGCAACAAAAGATATTTTAGACACTTAAAAAATATCCACCTAAAACAAAAAAATCAACATCAGATTAAGTGTACGCTATATTTAGAATATTTTCACTGCTTTACCCGCCTTTTATGGCAGGAAGACGTTGTTATAGAAGCCAAATATCAGTCTCTCCATACCAACCAAACTCCATAGGCAAAATCATTAATTTTAACTAGGGAGTTGCTGATCTTATGCTGCCTAAATCTGTTAGCTTGTTTGTGTTATTATATGACTTCGTTAAATCCTAATCATCCTTTTAAAACACAGAAGTCACACAATAACACAAAACAAACTAACAGATCAAGGCAATGATAGACCAGAAACTCCCGTGTTATGTGAGGTAAAATTACAGCGTAGCGTATGGAGTTTGGTTGTTTTAGAGAAAGCAATATATAGCATACACTTAAACTGACCTTTATTTTTAAGTGGCTGAAGTACATTTTATTGGTGACTCCATCCACAGCAGTACACTGCTTAGCTTCTGTGCTGGTACTCCTCTCTGCTTCTTGTTCGTCACCGTCCGTAGATACCTACTGTAGATACACTGACTGTCGAGAAGTACCCCAATACAAGCCCACGTCCAATAATCCTAACTATCCCTTTAATGGTAATCCTTCCATTCCTAACTGATATTGTTGATTTATTTCTCCCCTAAAGGGCACAGCTATCCATACATCTTGGCAGGTAATCTCACACAACAATGAAAAAGGTTATATGGTGTACTGGAAGGAACTCTTGCATGGAGATATAACAATGCTTAGGAGAGGCAGACTTATCTCGCTATATTCTTTATGGAGTATTTATATGGGAATTGTGGCTTCCTTCTCTCCCTGGCACACTGCAGCGTATGCTAATCATTTCAGTCTAAAACTAGCTTGGGGTTTCCATTCCCCCCCCATTGATGCTTGCTTCCTCTGTTTCACAGAAAGACCCTCAGAGGCTCATGTCACCTCCCTCAGCAGATGGCTGGGGCAAACACAGAATGACAAGCCTCGATTTCACTGATGCTTAAAACATGATTTCACCAACTGTTGGAAAACAATTTGAATCTTTAACCTATTTTCACACCGGAGCTCGCACACTGAGCAGACTTTCCTCATCAAAGGCACGGCAGAACTCTGTGACTTTTCATGCAACTTGCCTGCAAGATTTTTTTCCCAAGTGCTGACCTCAAAATCACTTTTCGCTACAGCTGCAATAAGTGCAAACATGATGAAACTAGCACTGTAAAGCACACATTGTTGGCTAATTCTATTTATCCTGGTGTCTTGTCGCATTGTCACTCAGGCGTAAGACTATGGTGTTTGAGATAGCAGCCCTAAGAACTTTGGTTTACCGGCTTGCATCATTGTGTAGGTGTTGTTAGGCTGTCTTGTCAGTCTTTTAGAGTAAGCCTTACTCCCACTCGCTCGCAGCGGGAGTCCTCTCTAGCAACAGCAGACAAATTGAATGTGGTGGCATGTTTCATGATCCTGTAGACTTTGAAGGTGAAAAGATGCTGGAGGGTTCTATTTGTTCACTTGTTTGTTTGTTTGCGCGTGAGTGCACACGTGCCTTTGTGTACACACATAGACGAGACTCGAGAGCTAATATTTACAGTAAGAAAAACACATTTGAGTATTATGCTTCACAGTATGCAGCCTGTTTCAGTGGATTACATGAATAAATGTCAGTTACGTCTGAATAAACAACTGAATTACTTTTTCTGTTGAAGTCACAAAGGAAATTGTCGAAACCTGGTCTGCACAATTAATGGAAATATTATCATAATAAGGCCAGGTGCAATATCCAAATCATAGAAGCTGCATCTTTTGATAAAAGTAAAAAATATGTGACAAAACAGCATTATAATGAAGTACAGTAGTGCTGCAGAGATGCCCTGGCCTACAAATCTCTTTCTCCAGATGTAAGAAAAACATGTTTGGAACAGACCCCAACAAATGTCACATCATCATGATTATATTGTTTTGGTGAAATTGAAAATTCTGATCGAAAAATTATCATTCCAGCTGATTGTGAATCACATTGCAATTACAATACATGTCAGAATAATTGCAGTTTTGTAGAGCATATTTTGCAGCCCCAGTAGAAAAATTTTCATTACAATTACAAGACGGTACAAGTCTGAGGTGAATGCCATCTCTTTAACAGAATGGCTACAGTAGCACAAGGTTAAATTAACAAAGAGGGATAATAAATATGGTTCCGCCTTCAGTGCTGCAATAAATTTGTCACTTAAAGCTAGGTTAGGTGTTAATGTGTTTCAGAAGAATTTTTGTTGAAATTCTCTTTACATCCAGCAAAAACAACCAATAAATCAAATAATCTGACAATTTTTTTAAAATCTGGTATTTGTTGGCATCAAAGGCTTGTAATAAGAGCATCCAATTTTTTCATTAAACGTGATTAAAATAATTGTATGGCCTGCATTTGGCGCGGACTGCATTTGCAACCATGGGCACTGCTGGGAATTGGATCAGGTGGGCTGTGTCATGTGAATCAACATTTAATTAATAGAAGGTGGGAAATGGGGTGCGTCTCCACAGAGAGTGTGCATTTACGCACAAGACACAGCAGTGCAACTTGAATGATTATTTAATTCTGTTTCCTCTAAGTTAATAACTACAGATTTTAGTTTTTCTTCCTAAGGGACCCACGATATTTGTTGCAGCGACATTACTGCACATGTAGAAGTGAAACTGAAAGCAGCCTCTGTAATAATCAAAGTAAGTCAGTGAAGAAAACACTCAACATCTATACGCACAATAAAGAAATCACCCAGAAAGCTTGCGCTTGCGGAGAAAATAATATGTTTGGGTAGGTGGTGGGTAAATGATTTATGTATATATGAAAACTCAGAGCCCATTCTGTGCATCACTACCCCGCACACTCTGTCTGTACACTCTGCTCATGGCCAGAGCCTCCACAAGGAGGCGGCAGATATATTGCTAAAGCCACAGTGAGCTGGTTGCACAAGATTGGCAGAGAAAGTGCAGCCAAAATTTCCCAGCACTAACGTGCTAGCTTGAGTATTAACAATAGCAATGTTAGCTGTTTACATTAATTTTGATAATGTTTGGTGTTTTTTTGAGATAGATACAAGGTAGTGGAATACGGTTAACGACCATGGATGTATTATTAGCAACTTGTCCTGCAGCAGCAGTCAGTCTAGTGTTTTGTGAGAGCGGCTTTGGAGGGAGGCCTGAAAAGAGGGGCCGGATAGCTTACTTTTGCTGGTTTCTCTAACAATACCATACCCCATCTTATATTTAAGTTGCTGTGGAGATTTGTCTCATGTTAGATCAGTCAATGATCAGTCAATAGGATGTTTTCATTGATTTTTCTCTTTCTTTTTTTTTTTTTACCTTGTGTTGTGAGACCTTCATCAGACCGTCAGCCTCTCTCACTGAATCTTCAACTTTCATCACTGCCGATGGCTTACATTATGATCATCCTGCTAAAATTCAGCATGCGAGCAAAGAGGATATAAATGAGAGTCATAACCTAATGTCTTGTCATTTTTTATAATGCTTGGCTGCTTTCAGAATATAAAATATTGAGATCTGCTGCCTATCTAATAAATGGTGAAACTGAAGTGAAAAGTAGGGAGTTCACCAGGGAGAAGCATCTCTCATACTAATTAACATGTCATATTATAGCTGAAATGTTTAGTCAATTAATCGATTAGTTTAATTGAAGGAAAATTCATCTGTAACATTTAAAAAAAATGTAATCAGTTCAGTCATTTTTCAAGTGGAAAATGCCAGACACCACTGAGTTTCAGCTTCTCAAATGTGAGGATTTTCTGCTTGTCTTTGTCATCTAGTAAACTGAATCCCTTTGGGTATTGGACAGATGGTTGGAAAATACAGATAAATATAGAATAAAATAAGTAATATTAAGGAATTTTAAGAGCCACCTTGGGCTCTTGGAAATTATAATGACAAAGTTCTTAACTGATTAATTGAGAAAGTAATGAGCAGATTAATCAGTTGTGAGAATGAACATACTTAATATACAAAATAATTTTTGAAATCCATAACTGATGCAGCCTGTCTTCCTTCACATCATCACATTTCCACTTATTGCTCTTCTCTTTCAGTGCCACTGCTCCTTTTTCTCTGCCAAATATTGCACAAGGATTGCAGTTCTATCCATAATAGTCCTGTCAGCCCAAAAGATATAATTTTAGTCTAACAAATAGCTTCAGAAAAAAAGCTCATGTTTGTCAAAAGCTTTGCTGCTCTTGAAGTCAGCACGTCCCTCTGTGCATGTGTTAATTTGAGGGAGTGAGCAGATTGAGAAATGTTGGCCATTAGATTCGGTTTACTTTAATTAGTTGTTAGAGGCCACGCCTCACCTCCTGCAATTACAAATCGAACTCCCACCGCAGCTTGCAAAAGTTACTGATTGACACGCTGAGTACAGGGCCACAGAACTGCTACTGCGCTAACAAAAACTTCATTTGTTTCCTTTCCTCAACTCTTCCCCTCAATCAAACAGGAAGCCCAAATTGTGTTAGCTTTCATTAAAAAGAAATAATGGAGCCAGAAGCAGCCGGAGTACCTGACATGCATGGCTGATAGCTCTCTTTTTTTTTGATTTTGCAACGTGATTATCCTATAGGAGGATCACTGTCAACTCTGTTTATGTGGACTACCCCACTCACATCAACATATGCGCAGACACAGAGGTAATGTGTACAAGACTCCCCAAGTGTGAGTGCATTCCCATGCTTATTTATGCCAACAGCTGATGGGGATTTTGTTTTCAATAGTACTTGCAAGCAAAAAGAACATGAATAAGCTTGATGCTAGGGAGAAGTAGGCGCTCGTTCCATGGTAACGGAGAGGAGTGAGGACACAGAAGCAGAGGACTGGCTGGTGAAGGACAACTCTTAACATTTAAGTGTCCTAATACATCTTCATAACAGAGCAGGCAGTATCGTCTGACGACCATTGTGCCACTTGGATCTGGCATCAGTCAGCTTTATTACAGCCTGGAGACTTGCACAATCATGTATATAGTAGCCTGTTTGTGGCTAAATCTGCTCAACATGGACTCTCTTGTGTTAAGAGAGGGACACATACACTGGTGCCTTTTTTTTAAAAAGTATTCTAAGGTCAGTTAGTTCATAACAGATGTTTGGATATGCCCTGAGACGGGCTGAGACGTCTCATGACTGTTTAGTGCACAAAACATGCTGTCATGCTTTAAAGGAATAGTTTGGATTATTTGATGTAGGGTTATATGAGGTACTTATACATATTCAATGTATTTCGTCCAGTAGATGCCATTCATGCTCCCAGTTTGGAGACGTAAACAGAAATACCCGCATGGAAGCTATGCAATGAACTGCTGTGGATACAATCAGCAGCAAAATGTATTTTAGCCACTAAATAAAGGTTCTCCTAAAACAAACAAACAATTAATTGCTGTTTTGCCATCAGACAACCTTTTCTGACAGGAAACTGCTGTTATATAAGTCAAATATCACTCTCTCCAAATCAACCAAACTCCATAGGGAAAATGAGTAATTTTAACTTTCAGAACACAGGAGCTGCAGGTCCAACGCTGCCTTGAACTGTTAATTTGTTCGTGTTATTGTGTGACTTCAGTGAATTAGAACTAACCTTTTAAAAGCAAGAATTGAGGCAGTAATAGATCACCAACTCCTCACAACTACTCTATTATTCTGTGAGGTAAAATTACTCATTTTGCCTGTGGAGTTTGGCTGTTTTGGAGGTGGTAGCATTTGGCTTGTATAACGGCAGTTTCCCATCAGAAAAAGCTCACTGATGGCAAAAGTTAAGTGGTAAAAATATTCTAAATGTTGCATAGACTCAAACTGATAATGATTTTTTTTAGATGGACCTTTTACAAATGGACGTTTAGTTGCAGACTCCGTTCACAGCTTTTCATTGCTTAGCTTCGGTGTTGGTGCCCCTCTCTGCTTGTCCAAACTAGGGGTGTGTTGACCGGCATCTACTGTAGCTATACACTGAACTATCCCTTTAATTCAGATAAACTTGAGTCATTTTGTATATCTGTTTAAAAAGAAAAATACCGTATGTATAGTATATAAGGCAAAATTGTGTAACCTTAATGGGCAGCTATTAGACATTTTCAGTACATTTAGGATCAGGTCCAGCTCACTACAGGATTTCCTCGTCTCATACACTACCCACTCTACAATCCCTGCTGTCTGCATACAGATGCCCGCAAGTACAAAATGCTGACCACAGCATTCTGCGACACAGATCAGCATTTATAAAAAAAAAACCAAAAATTGCTAGATTGGTTTCTTAAGTGCTTCTCTGGGCACACATGAAATCCAAAAGATTTTGAGACCTTTTGATGGGTGTAAATTTACATGCTGCGTTCACTTTATCTCCAAAGGGAATACAAGTCTTGCCACCAGGCAGGCAAACTGTTTTTGCTGTTATAAAGACAATTCATTTTCAGTGTGGTACTGAAACCCAAACAGCTCAGCATTTAAGTCATTCCAATGCAGGCTTCTCTACTATAGATAAATGAGCATTTGACAAAATAATGAGTGTGGCTTCTAAATGCATGGCTTAAGAAACTGCTATGTTGATAGACAGGCAGAGAAAATACTTCACATGATGAACACATATGTATATAAATTCAGCCACATATTTTTTTTTCTGTATATTTAGTTGAAAGTCAAATTTAATACCGTATATATCGCAGTTACAAAGGTTTCCTCATGTTACTCTAATTGAAACCTTTAGAGAAAAAGCAGCAATCTGCAGCTCTATGTGCTGCGGTTTCTCAATTATTTTCTTCTTTTGCATAAAGCAGAAAAAAAAATGAATGTAAATAGTTATGGATTTTATTGTCTAGCGTCTAGCATATACTAATGTTTCACATACTGTAATTGAACTTTTCACACCTCATCTCTCAGCTGCCTTCATCTCTGCAGAGCACAGAAGATCAGTACCGTGGACATATGGCTGCCAAAGTAACTGAACTACCGTTTTGAGACTCGGTCATTATGTAGAATCTCTGTGCGTTTGAATGTAGTTTCTGTCTTCTGTGAACATTCTCTCTCTCTAACTCTGCACATTCACAGTCGATATTCATCTTTCTTGAGCTGCTGGGAGTTTAAGCCCCACTCCAGTGTATTGTGGCATTTCTATATTTCATATTTTTCTGAGTCTTTTTCTGATGATGTTGATTAACCCCACTGTTTGCCAATATTTTTTTTTGACAAATACCTATGATGCATGACTATAGTAGAAGCTGAAGTCATACGTCATCCTCCAAGCCTGCACAGGAGAACTGTCATGCCTCTTTGTCAGTCTTGGCCCTTATGGGCGCTTATGTTGTGTGGATAATTATGTTGTGTGATTTAAGCTAATGGTATAGAAATAAAATTAGACTTGATTTGAGTTGCACCACACTTCGGTGATAGCGAATTTCAAACTTTGATACATGACTAGTTTAAAAAAAAACAAAAAAACAAAACATACTTGATACCTCTTTTGATACCATGGCAAAGAGAAAAAAGACTCCTGGGCACACAAAAGAGGATTTTTAAAAAAATAAACAACTTGCACACAGTGCTGATGACCACTTGCTGTGGGACTTGGGACAACCATCTTAGCTAGTTAGCTGGGGATGTTGCTTGTTAGCCGCCGAGCATCTAGCTCAGTACCCAATAGCTAATCAGCTGCTTATATCCTGTTGAAGTCAACGCTGCCCTAACTCACTTAGCGTAGACAGATCACGCTGCAAGTGAAGCAAGCTAGGGTGGCATTGACTTCAGCGGGACATAAACAGCTGAGTACCTGCACAACATGTGGAGGAGGCTGGGGATGAACAGACACTGGATGCTGCCTTTCCCTAATTCACCTCCAGGGGGGGACACTGTCAGCAGACCCCTGTATTGTTGGGTTTCATATTTAATATCCATGCTGTCGCTCTCCATGCTGATGATGCTGACCAATCTGGTTGTCATGGCAATGGATTACATTAGACTATTAACCACACCCCCATTCTTTGTTTAGGAAAGAACAGAAATTTGGAGGCCCCTGTAGACAAAAGTGTTAGTGTTTCCAAAATCATAATAACCACAAAATATAACATAAAAAATAAAAAAGTCTAAGTAAAAATATTCTCTTTCATCTTTTTAACTGGCTAACCTACAGTATAATTCTCTTAAACTCTGTCTAGAAAAGAATCACAGAGAATCTGACCTGGTGGCAAGTATTAAGAACAACTATACAGAAAGCATCTTGCAAATGGTCTTGTTAACTTTCAGAGGTTATAAAGAGGGATCAGTAATGAATTGAGACCATTTCATAACCAATTAAAAACTCCTTATAGCAGCTTTAAGTCCTCCAATCTGTCAAAGTCAGACTGAACCTGGGGGTCACAATATTGGCTTTAATGTTGCACTCTCTCCTACGAGGCAGAGGAGACGCGTCCTGCTCCTGTTGTTTATGTCCCAGTCTCTGGCAGTGATGCTGTTTTAATGTTCGGCAAAGCGAGCTTCAATTGACATTAGGAGAAGTTTAATGTTTTAGGGCACTCGTCTTTTCAAACTTCTTGGCTTCAATCTCCACATATTTCCATTAGCCCCATTCAGATTCTGGCTAATGAAGATCTTTTTGCACTTAAACTGACTGATGGGCTATCTCCTACCCACAGCACAGCAGTGGAATAAAATCACTCCCTGAGTATGGACTTATTACTGGTGAACAGAACAAAGTATGTCAAAAACCTAATCCGAGCAGGTACCAGGGAGTTAAATTGAATTAATTTTGAAAAATTACTTTCAAGGCTTCCAGACATAATTCAACAAATCTTGCTCCGTTCTAGCCTCAAGCCAGCCTAAAGTTTCAAAGATGTTTCTTTTCCTTCTGTAATCTGGAAAATATTAACAGAGAGTCAACAGAGCCCACCAGCTGACCAATCAGAGAGCTATAACAGATGATGTGACTGGGCACCGCGACTCTTAAACCTTGTTTTGGGCTCATAAATTAAGCAGGTTTCTGTAGCCGCAAGCCCTGCTTCTTTCAAAAAGTAATTCAAAAAGTGATTTCAGCGGACAATGTCCATGCAGCCAGACAGTCATTTTGTTCCCGTCTGGAAATCAAAAGCAGAAGACCAATAAAAGTCCATGAAACGGCGTGTTTGTCTGGCTGTGTGGAGGGTTCATGTTGATCCCTCACCACAAAAAGCAAAGTAGAATTTGAGAGCTGTCTTCACTGCTGGTCAGGGGGGTGACGCTGACACTTCCAGGGGGGTGTTTTTATATTTCAAATCGACAGAGGTGGCAAAAGTACACAATTCTTTACACAAGTAGAAATACACATACTTGTGTAAAAAAATAAAAAAATAAATGGTACTGTACAGCTGACTCAACTTCTTGACTCAAGTGAAAAGGTACAGACTGAAATGTACTCAAAGATGAATAAAAGTAAAAAGGTGCGCTGTGCAGACATTTCTACTGGCTGCTCCTGTGCAAAGCAAACTGAACCTCATCTTTTGTCCGCAGTCGAGTCTCTTTCTCTGTGTATGTCTTTCATGTCTTTTTTGTGATTTTTTTAAAAATCTTATTCATCTTGTAACGTAATTTTTTCAGATTTTTACCTCTTTTATGTCATTTTTACGTCTTTTATGATGTTTTTTCTTGTTACTGTACACCCTATACGTTGTTTTTGTCGTTTTGACGTTTATTCTTTTATATTGTTTTCATCGTTACGTCTTTTACATCATTCTTGTCTTGTTACATCTTTTATGTCGTTTTCATCATTACGGCCTTTATGTCTTTTTGTCTTATATGTTTTACACAATCTTCTTACATCTTTTACGTTGCTTTTGACTTGTCACATCGCTTTCATCTTCTCATACCTTGTCATATTTTTTCGTCATGTTACCTCTTACGTTATTTTCATCTCAACTTTTTTTTTAATGTTTCCGTTGTTTTGCCTGATGTGCATGATATGCACTGATGGATACACTAAGCAATGGTCTTTTTGTTGTTGTTGTCCCTTCCATTTAGGTTGAAATCAGTCTTGATGTTGGGAAGGCAGTATGCAATTATGCAAAATAACAATAACAATCAATAGTTCCCCTCAAATGCATTAATACTAAAATAACAAGGCTGTTTTGTAAATGTAAGGAGAAGAAAGTGCAGATATTTGTGTTAAAATGTAGGGAGTAAAAGTAAAACATTATAAATACTCAAGTAACATACAGATACCTGAAAAATATTCCTAAGTATACTAACAAATTGTTTGTACTTCCCACCTTTGCAAAAAGAACATGATTTCTTCTTTCTATACAACTGTTAAACCTCCAAGAAATATTCAAAATTAAATTTAATTGTTTAAATAATCTTCACACTTTGCAAAGACCTTTTATTCACTGATGTGCCTCGCTGATTCCAATTGTTATGTAAGCTAAAGAAGCCTAAAAGCGCAGGGTCACGGCAGGTGTTGCATTATCATTTCAATACTTCAAGGTAGTCTTTTGTCGGATGCAGAATTACGGGGCATAATACCAGATACAACATGTATGACCTTGATTTGAGCAGCCCTGTATAATTCAATGTCTGTTCTCCTCAGCGGGGCTGTGAAAGAGATGCATGGAAATGATAGATGGCTTGTCATTCATCACTGTCGTCACCTTGACACCCAGGAGGAAATAACAGCCCAGCCAGGGTGTGTCACTTCCTGTGTGCAGCTACTTTGTCTTTGCCTAAAACCGTTTAGCTGTTGAGTTGAATGTCAAATACTGTACGGCGACGCACACAGGCACACACATTCTCAAAAAGAGACACGTAGTAATTATTCGCTAATGGAAACACCGTCATGTACTGTAAGCAGTCACCCACACATGAGCACACACATACATATTTTTGTCCTTTTGTCATTATTGGAGAGTTAACAGATCTTTTCTCCTGCTCTGCAATGTTCTTTTATCAGATTGTCATTCAACTTCTCACAGCCGGAAATTGTCAAACTATTACACGTAATGGCTTTAAGTAAGTTTCTTAAACTTGTAAGACATGCTTCCTTCTTTAGTCATAGACTAGTCATGGTCATAGGATTACACACACATTACTGCCACCCATTTTCAATCAGCATTTTATATTCAGCTTTATCTGTGTGCAGTATGAAAGACAACTTACTGAGATATTCAATCCTTCATAGTAAATATTTCTTCATCTCAAGTTTTTAAGTCAGAGTTGCACTGAGGGAGTAACATGCAAGGACTTGTCTTTAGATTACTGTCAGTGCATTCAAGGACTCAAGTTTGAGTTTCAAATGTCACTTATTAAGTAGCAGCCTCTTTCATGCACGAAGCAACGGTCATCTTCTAACAGCATCCATCATATCAACTCATTTTTGACAAGCGAGCTCATTCGTGTGACAAATTCAAGTGCTTACATATTGGTGCATCTTTGAATGCAACAAAAAAGGTTTGAAAACCACATCATAATAGCAGTCCACTTTTTTATAGTGCACTGAAATGAAGTGAAATTCATAGTCATGTAGCAGGTGGGAAATTTGCCACGAATATGTACAGGCATTTTTAATAGAGACTAAATTTCCCAAAACAGTTTGAGGTGGGCGTTGATTCATCTATTCAAATGAGTAAAGGTTCCATTTGTTGGGGACTATTTTTAGATGCAGATTCAGCGCTGTACTGAGTGTACACAGTATATGAGGCTGACTAAATGACTGCAGCGCTCATAATAAAGGAACACGTCAACCCAGCGAAATGGTGTGACTCAGTTTTGTGTATTTAAATGTATTTTGGACAACAATGGCCATTGAGGACACAAAGGAGTGGACAGGCTTTGGCTACACAGGCAGCACAGAATCAATCCACTGGTTTTGATCTGTTGATGGGATATACTGACAATAAAAAAATATAGACTACTTCCAGACCACCACAATGTCTGCCTTGAAAAATACATTTTATTGACTGCACTTAGACCTGGCTGTGGACCTGCGTGTACAGCAGTGCCAAAGTGTGAATGCTTCAGATGCTGAGTCATGTCCTCTTTCATCCTCACTCTTCGCAATCACTCTCTACTGACAGCTGTCCGAGAAATGAACAAGTGCACTGCTGCTTTCTGGTTGTTCAGCAAGGTGTTCACTTCATATTTCATTCACGCATTGATTGATTCTGTAGAAAGAGAAAGGCGAACATACCTTTGACCAAAACTGTTCTCCTTCTTCCGACAGTGGAGAGTGACGACCCTGTGACCTTCACTTCTGACATCCTGACTCACCGTCCACGCAACGGGGTTACTGGCTCTAGCTCCTAGAAATGCCACGCCATCCTTCAGTTTGACCCTGCAACAGAAAAACACACACAAAAAAAGAGGAAATTAGATGATACTGGAACTGTCACCAGAACAGCTCACAAATTAAGTTTCAGAGTTTCAGAAACACACATGGCCTCTTTTGCTCTGTTTCGTTCTCTGTTGCTGTCTCTGACACACAAACTTGTCAAAAGAAAGAAATGAAATAAGCTGGCGCTTCAATTGTATGACAGAGGTCACTAAACAAATGCTTCAAACTCTCTCTTATACACAAGAGGGACATTTAACAAGCTACAGAACAAAAGATTATTGGACAAAAGTAACAGACAGTTCAAATATGGTTTGCTAATATAAAAGCATTCAACTTGAGCTAAAAAGGAAGAAAAGTTTTCTTACAAAATGTGATTCATAAAGGAATTCTTTCGAGTTTTAGACCTTATCCTTGAAAGTATAACACACTAAAAAATCACAGGAATTTAGTGGAATTGACTACTCTTTGCTCATTAACTTAAGGGGCAGCTCCTCTCCCTTTTCCTCTTATCTGTACTGTAGTGCTATTTATCCATCATTGTATCATCATTGTTTCAGTGTGAATTGCAGAGATTTGGAGATATTGACTGGAGAGATGTTTGCCTTCTCTCCAGTATAATGGAACTAGAAGTGGAACTAGTGTTTTAAGCAGCTTCATGCAGGAACTTCTTTCTAGGAAGAATGTAGTTCCAGTAGATTCCACCAAAGAATAAAAGTAGTTCCTACATGAAACTGATTATATGTTGGAGAGAAGGGAAACATCTCTACGGCAGATATCTGCAAAAAATCGGCAACTCATACCAAAATTATCTCGATGGATAAATAACACCACAGGCCAGAGGAGATGCGTATGTTTGATTTTAGGTGAACTGTCTCTTTGATAGAAACTTAAAGGTTTTATTTATTCAAGTTAATTGAAGTTAAAATGTCTGATATTTATTTTCAGAACACTTTGATATGCCATCATTGAAATTATGAGTTGAATGAATGCACTGCATGGAGCTCAATCAACTTACTAAATTAAGTTTCTAAAGAAACATGATCAGCATATTAGCAGACTTCCCAGCATGCATTGTTTAAGAGTTTTGATGTGTTCCATTCGAACTGGGAAGTTGGAATTCCTGAGTTCCCGGTTGGAAATTTCAGCGGGAGCAGCTGCAACTGTAAGTTCTTTCTGTGACATAAAGAACTGACTTTTCAAACTGAGAAAATCAAATTTGTCGTGTTCGTCAGTGTGACTAAGGAGGTTTTGGTTCAACTTCTTAAGCTTATAAAACATGTTTTCTCAAGTACAACTGAATAAATACTAAGAGTCAAATAATGAATAATGAATAATAAGTTCATTTTGAATCATGACAAAATCAACTCAACTTGTCTTTTCAAATTCAGACAAGTTAAAAAATTGAAGGCACTAACTTTTTAAGTTAAAGCAAATGGTTTATTTTTTAAACTATAAACAAAAATGCTTTCAAAATTCATTTTCATATTGCGCTTGGGATGAATATCGCTGTAGGAAAGTGAATCTGGCAGGTACAAGCCAAATTATTTCATTAGCAGTGATGAAACGTAGCATTAGGACAACAGATGGCTGAACTGAAATAATCAAGAGTCAGGGGTAGCATCAAATTAACCTCTGTAAAAGTGTCATTAACCAGCATGAGAGTACATATTAAAATAAGGAGTACTCGTGCATGGTAAGTCTTGTTTTATACCTTGTAATATCCCAACATCAGGACTCTCCCTGGAGCAATATACAAGTGGAGAGCTCCACTTCAAACAAAAAGGACCCTGATCTCTGCCTCCTCTGCCCCACCCTTTTTGTCCCTCCATCTCTTCCATTACTCGTGGTCACAGTCTGTGGGAGGCTATACAGGTGCAGAAGAACCATGACCTCCTCCACTTCCAGTGTACTGACACGCTGTTGCTCTCCTCCTCCTCCTCTGTCACATGAAATTACCATGAAGTACATGAGTGGCTTTCAGTGCTTCCCTTCCCGACGTGACAAATTGCTCTTGTTCAAACCACTGGCATGAATGGGGCAGAATATTTTATGTGAGGGAGGAAGGGGAAAAAAAAGGAAGAGACGGCAAGAAAAAGGGCAGATCTGAAGTAAAACACCAACAGCATGAAAAAGGTGAGGAAGAAACATTTCTATTCAGAGAAATATGAACGCTGGGTAATTTTTCCCCGTGTCAAAATAATTGGAGACCGACTATCCTCGTTCTGGAAGTGCGCAGAAGACTTGTAAAGGATGAAGAAAAAAACCCTGAGCGTTAACTGGGGGATAATGACATGACAAACCATGCAGCAGTCCTTAGAAGAGCCCAGTCATTACATCTTCAGTGTTCAACCGGTCTTCTTTGATCTTATCCAGGCCGCTGAGGCGGTAATAACTGGCCTTGTGTTGGTCTCTGCTCCTGACGAGCAGAGATAAAGGCGGCCGGTGTGGAAGACAGACAATAACTAGGAGGAGAAGACAGATTGCCGTCTGCCCTCCTGTTTCCCAGTCGTCACCTTCGCCACGGCGCAGTAATTACTACAAACTCACAAGCAGATTCAGCGCTGACAGTGGACTCCAAGTTCGAGTAAAAATAAATTGCTTGTAAGTGAAAAAAATAATTGATTAACTAATGAGAAATTTTGCTGTTTAGTCTGTTTTGTATCATACATTTCATTTTGTGGGGATTTTTGGCTGTTGGTTAGACTAAGTGAGCAATTTAAAAATATATCTGGCATCTGTGGTGGTTTGTCACTGTTTGACATTTCATGGAGTCAGTGACTAATCAGTTAATCAACTAATTAAGTAGTTGGTTGATGGATTGATCTATACGGATGCACTATGACATACTCTGAAAAACAGTGTCTGTGTGCTGTCCAGAGTCCTGACACTCTGCAGTCTTAGGGTTTGTGTCCATTATGGCTGTTGTGAACCAAAGAAAACATTAGTCCAATATCACCCCAACCTGTGGGAGTAGCCACATTAGCATCATGCTAACAACAAATTAAACAGGATAACCTAGAAAATAAACAGTAAAAACACACAGCTTTCAAGATTGAAGTCAGGTCACAGGCAGCCGATATCACCGTATCATTAAGCTTAAACTGGTACTGGCCCTTGTTGATAAAACAGTCCAGCAGAGTGAAATCCTCACACGTTGTCATCAAAAATAAACTTTTTATCCACTCAGCTCTTCTGTCCTCTGAGGCTGGGGCTGATGTAGCGATTTGTGCTGCTTCTCCGACATGGTGTCAATTAGTTTGGAGGAGAGTAAATGTTCAGTAAATAGCTTGTCACTCAAACATAAAATACATCAGGTCTGCATATGTCCCGCCCCCTGACAATAATAGATTAAGAAGCGTTTTGCTCCTTATTAAAATAACTCCAGAGGCTGTCCTATTGATGAGAATTTGGTCAGACAAGAGCATAAGGACCAACCAATCGAACAACTGACCAGAAAGTGACAGCCTGAGAATCCATATCATTATTATCATTATCATCATGTTTTTTTCTTTTAATGAACACCAGTGTCTTTTTTTTCCCTGTTGTTGCCAATAAGGGAGCGTCTGCGACATCATGCAGCCGCGTAGAGAAAAGACACTGCGGCCAGTGTGTTTTTTTCTGACTTGTCCGATTTGTCGTTATTTGAGTGATAATGATGATAATGATAATGATTAAATGATTGAAATTGAAAATAGTTAATTAGTAACCATAATTTACTTTCACTTTAATGAATTTAGCTTTTTTTTTTTTAGTTTATTTAAAGATTTAAGAGTGTGATTCAAAACTAAAAAAAAATTATGTAGACAGTTGCCTTGAAATTATTATTTTTTTCTTACACTGTGTGTGTCTTGTGTTACCTGTGTAGTTAACCTTGTTTCAAGAAAGAAGTGCTATATGGACACAAGCCCTTAATGTCTTTTTTTCTCTCCTCCTTTCTTCCTGTCTCTCTTTTTCTTTCACTCTTTTTTCTTCCCCTTTCTCAGCTGTCTCACCATTTTCTCTCATTTTCTGTTCCCTCCTCCTGCATTATACTTGCATCTATTTCGCTCACACATGCATTCATTTACGGGGATAAATTAACAAATGGCATGTTGTAAATGAGATTGGTTTGGCTAATATGATTTCTGGTGAGGGGGGAAGGAGGGGGAGAGGGGGCAATAAAGGAAAGCAATTTGAACGGAGACCCCCTTTCACATGCATCAGCACATGGAGCTGCCTCATTAATTCCATGAAAACCTGCATCAGTGGGATGAGTATTTACAGATGAGATGAGCTTGTCAAGAAAGACAGTTTCCACCTCTCCCAGATGGATGTTCAGAAGTGACACATCAGGACAGCCACTGCCCAAATAACATGTCAACACACCTTACACTCTGCCATACCTCTCACATGCTGAATGAAATACAGCATGTGCATTAATATTGATGCACTATACACAGCAGGAAATTAAATAGAATATAAACGATGCTGAATAAATTGAAAGACAGTGTAAGACCACGAGTCTTGCTTGCAAACAACACATTCACATAGAATCAAGTGAAAACGCGAGTCATCTCTTTAATTTGAATGGGGGGAGTCCATTTAGTCTGCGCCCACCACTCCACCCTCCCAAAATAAACCTTAAAAGCACCACTTGTGGGAACCACTGCTTGAGACCAGAACTAGACTTCTGCACCTCCTCTTGGGTGTGTTTTCAGCCATTAAAGAATCTGGCCTGTGACGGTAGACTTACACCAATCACAGGTCTTCTCAGATTAGGCGTTCCTACTGGTTGTTCTGCTAGTGCAACGACAGAATCAATGACAGAAACTTCTGCAGGAGAAGCCACTATAAAATGGAATTATCAGAGAGAGAATCTTAAAAACAGCTAATGCGCAACATGCTCAGCCCAGGAGTTTGTCAGCTCACTCGGTTACTTTTGACTCCAACTTCAGTTGAATTTATTCACGTCTATCACGGCGCTTTGCCGAGGGCCTAGCTGCTCAGAGGCGGGGAGCTCTGGATGAGAGGGTCGGTCGCAGACCGGACCTTCTGGAGGAAGAAAAAAAAAACCCCGGAGTCACTCTGATGCTGACTCCTTTATTGGCAGTAGGGGAGCTCAGAATGTATGTTTCAAACTTTTGGGATTAAAAAGTGGATCTATTTTCACTTGTGCTTCTCAGGCCTTTGCAGCAGTGACCCATGAAGAAATCGCAGAGCCGTGGACCGACCAGATGAGAGCTCAGCATTTGTTTTCTAAACTTTTGAGATGAAAAAGCGGAATTATTTTCCTTTCTGCATCTACATTGCATTGATGTGTTTTGATATGTAATTTCTTTCCTCTGTCACTGTTTGTACTCTCAGGTATCCGCTTTATCACACACTGTTTCCTGCGCGCGTGAAGCACGTGCTGCTCGTCCAGTGGGAGGGGCCGAGGACAGAGAAAATGAAATCTAACTCAGATGAGACTCAACAATTAACTGTTTTCAGGCTTTCTACCCCCTGCAGCTTTAAGCAAAAGTAGCAGTAACGCGGTATAAAAATGCTCTCATCAATTTTACTTACTACTTGGAAACAAGTTGTGAACACAGCATTGACATATCATCACCTTTTAAGTTGACATGTTGTAGATGAATATACATACGTATATATATCAGAATCAGAATCAGAATCAGAAATACTTTATTTATCCCCGAGGGGAAATTGTTGATGTTACAGGTGCTCCTTACAAGATCAAGAAAGATATAGTGCAAATGGAAGTGAAATATAAAAAATATAAAAATATAAAATAAAAATAAAAATATAGTGAGAAGTTTAAAAATATATATATAACCTATCAAATATACACAGATGGTAAAAATAGATAATAAACAGACTATATACAGTGATGGTAAGGTATGTGCATTGCTTTCTGAAAAAAATAGAACAAATTTGAAAAAAGTAGTGCGAAATTAAGGATTATGTACATAATGTGCATTGTGGTATATTATATATATATATATATATATATATATATATATATATATATACATATATATTCAGCAGTTCAACATCATTCACTCACTTGTTTCTGGCTACCTGAGTCCAATATTCACTCTAGTTCTGTTTTTAGTCTCTAGCAACCCCTGAGAAAAATATCTGGTTCCCCAGCTGCTAAACGCTCCAATATGTGCACCAGCTAGACTCTAATTTTGTCTCTCTCCTGTTTGGTGCTTAGTAGGTAGTGTACAATGGATTTTTAGAGTTTCATTGCTGAAAGCAGCTGCCTGCTGCAGCCGGAAACATCCTTTTGAGAGCTGTGAGAGTGAAGCAAAACTGGGGGGGCTGCAGATTCAGGTGATAATTCTCTGTAGGTTAATTTCATACATGAATATTATAATGAGAATAAGAAGAATAAGAATATTTATTATAGCTGCTTTAAAGTATAAAGTAATCAGTGTTACATTTTTAGAAATATTATTGGAGAAATGTCACTGATGCATAATGTGTAAGCAGCATTTTTGTTCTTAGAGTATTCAGAAAAAGCTATTAAACCCAAGTAAAGTTCAAACACCTCAAAGAGTAATTGAGAAAATGTACTTTGTTACATTCTACCACTGTTTAGTGAGTAGTAAATTGTGAATAAGTGAATTTTGGACACAGTCCTAATCCTGTCCTCGAGACCACATAAGGAGATAAAGAGTCAGAGAATTACAGGACCCGAGACGAGGTGGGAAAATTGCATACAGTATATAACAGTTTGGTTTTTTTTAAAGGTTTTTTAATGATAAAATGGATGAGCAACTCTTGAAATAAGTATTGTACAACTGTGGTACAGTACATGCAAAATTGGGGTGGGACGGATGTGCACTGAACTTAAGAATAAATAAAAAACATCAGATTTTAGGCTAGTCAGTGAGGTGCAGAATACCTTTCTTTGAAAGCAGCTGCACCCAATTTCAGCAGGCCTTAAGATCATAATGACTGGATAGCATCCAAGGGAAAAACTGCAGGAATGATTACATGCTGTCATTCAAAAACATGTTTCTCAGATGGGCTCTCCTGGTTTCCTTGACAATAAATTAATGTTTGAGGCAAAAGGCCTCACATTAGGATTAAAGAAGAAAAACAACAATGAGTCTGTGTTTGTGGCGAGCACGGGAATGGAAGGATAGCTTGGTGTTAAGGGTTTGGGCAGTAAGAGGTGGTTTACAGAGAGCAGCCAGGCAGATTAGAAAAGACAGGTGTTGCATCAGAGTGGATGAAAAAGGACAAGAGGATGGAAGGAAAACATTCAGGGGAGGAGAAGAGTTGAAGAGAGGGCTTTATTGGTTAAGAGGCTTTAACAACTTGTCATCAGCACTGGCAGTTGCTGTCTGCTCTGGTCTTATATTTCCTACAATGGGAGAGAGATATATGTCAATGCCATCCTCAAGAGGCCATTTGCAAGGTTATTTCACCTGCTGAACTCAAAGTTAAAATAATGGTAATAGAAATGAGAAGAAACAGGAGGAAAATGGCTCCCAGGTGATAACAGATCATTACTCTGGCGAAGACGGAGACACACAACCGAGGAAACCCAATAACTTCACACACACACACGCACGCACGCACGCACGCACGCACGCACACACACACACACACACACATACATGCCCACACATACATAGGTGTTTGTGCACATACATGCACAAACACCTTGGTCGGTGTCTATATCTGATATAATGTTAACACATTGGCAGAGAGTGGGCAGGTGGACAAAGCTAACCTTTAGTGGAGATAAATGAAAGTGAGAACAATTGCTCTGATATCAGTTTCACACCACAAAGAAGCCACCTTTAGTTCCTACATCACAGAAAAGCACCTGCAAAGGGAGAGCCAGATGGAGGGAAGCTGTAATACAGATGAGCCACAGCACAAACCTGCAAGCAACCAGGTTCTGAGGCATCATTAAATAACTGCATTGAAATGTCTGAAAAAAAAAAAAAAAATCACTGAAAACCCCATAAATGAGAAATTGCTCTGGTGGTTAGTTAGACAAATCTAAATCGCACAATAACTCACGGTTGAGCCTATTTTCCAAATGAATTTTAAAAGGGGAGTTTAGCGTAATTCAATTACTGACAGCCGGCGAAATTGGCCAAATCGCATTGAGCTAGTTTAGTTGGCCCGTGTCCCTTAATTCTCAAACACCTGCAGCTAAATCCAGTTATGAAATAAACACACAAGCTGTTGGGCATTAAAAGCTGGCTTTCTTTATGTTCCCTCTCTCTCTCTATCTCTCTTGCTCAGAAACAAAATAATCTCCATCACCTCGGGGTAAAATTCAATTAGGTAGTAGCCAATGACAGGTGAACCAGGCTGGGAGCTGGTTCAATAAATTAGTAAGGTGAAAGAGGGCTGCGCTGGAGATGCTCGGAGTCAATTAGCTGAGGAATGGTTGTCGGCGCGGTGTTTGTAGGGGTGAGCGGACGCAGGCAGATGCGGAGATAAAGAGGGAGCTAATTCAATTAATGAGTTTGATACTGTTCTCCCCATTATCAGAGCTAGTTAAAAGTGCTGGTGCGTGGCGACGCTGCAAACGGGAGGACAAGATTAACACAATCAGATAAAGAGCGCTCGCCAGACAAAGCTCATCTCCACCCATGCATTCTGCCGCGTTTTCTCTCTATCTTACCCTTTTGTCTCACTTTCACATCTGTTTTCCCATCTCCCTCTCCGTCTGTCTCTGTTTCCTCTGAAACATTCTGCCTCCCTCACTATATCTACACACCCGAGCCTTTCTCACATTACTCCCTATCCTCTTTCACAGGAGCCCACCCCCACCCTAGTCTAGCTTTAGTGCCCTGCACTCTATTTTTTTTAATTTGTTAAAGGAACCAGAGATCCTCCACGCTGTTGGTCACTCCAATTCACTTTATTTAATTACCTCATTTTGGTTGGTAAGCCTTCATCAGGTAATTTGAAGGTCTACAGACTGGCAGTGTGCAGAAATTCTGGATCCTTCTCAGTTTACAGTTTTTGGCTCAACACACCTGTTATTAAGACTTTATGGTGTACAAGCACTCTGTTGAAAGTTTTTAGCCACTTTAGCGGTGAGGCCATAGGCCGTATATTAAGTAGTGGTTGGAGCTTCCAGGTCTGAAAAGTGAAGCCAATGTGGAAAGGCTTTAAAACCTGCATTCTTTCTAATGGTCAGAGGACAACGCCACCGGTTGCAAAAAGAAATCTGAATGTATATAAGCTTCAGGAAAAATGACCCTACCTCTGACTTTATGCTTTCATTTATGACCTCAGTAAACTGTTTTCTAAGTTATCTCAAGCACTAGTTTCAAGTCTTCTTCTAAAGAGCATGATGTTCATTTAGGAAATTATGGTCCCATTTAGAGTAAAATAGATGATAAAGCAGGGTATGCTTGAGGGCATGGCTGACATGCAATTGACAAGTCGTTCTCCGTGAGCCCATCCAGTGCAAGACGCAGGGCTCATGAAACTCACTCACATGGTCCTAATAGGATGAAAGCGACTGACTTTGCTGATCCCCTGAATATTCTTGTAGCGCCACCAGCAGGTTGACATTGACGAATTTTCAATTTGTCCAATTTAGACTCTTGGTCTTACTTACTTTAAAGAAAGCTCCACTTTCTTTCTGTCTGCCCTTTCTAATCCCCACTACTGTGTGTGCTTAAAAATTAATCAATGAACTAATCCATGGACTTTTAACCTTCAGACCAAGCTGAAAATACAGGGGATGGCTGCACCATTGACATGGCATCCAATCCAATAACCTTGCAACAAATAGTACCTTGTCTCCAAACTGATACAGTCTGGTGCTCAACTTGTTCAAAAATGAATGAGAGTTGAAAAACTTCTTTACTTAGAAAAGAAAAGGAATGATTGGAAAGAATGACTTTATATTCACACAGGATATCATCGCTTAACCTTTATCCACAACCTTTAATTTTCTCTGGATGTTACTGGAAAAATACTCTACTGGAGAATGAAGCCGTGAGCTTCATCCAGTCCGTCATTTTGCCCTTGTGAAATGTCAATTTAACTTTTCGCTGACATTGACCGGCTCCTCCTCTCACCATTCTTTACAGATGATATCTGTGTGATCCAAACCAGACAGTGAATGGATGAGCGGTGATGGTATCAGAGCTGCAAAGGGTTAAAGCCTACCCATCTATCAAGGGACGGAGATGATCAAAGGGAGTACTTCTGAAAGTGCTACTTAGTCATTTTAACCCCGAGTGGATTGTATTGAGTGCTACTTAATTGAGGAGATGCTGACTGTCACCAAACACTAGAGATGTTTACAATCAGGTGGCTATAAGAGGAACAGTACTATCCAAGAAAAGCACAGACTATTTGCTTTTCACTCATATAGGAGAGAAGTTGACTGCCTTCAGCCAAATTCTCCCTTCATCCATATCTGGATGCCTGAAAAACACACCGAGCATGATGATGCCCAACCTAACATCTCTTTTGCTGTATTTTTTTTTTAATTAAAGGGAAAAGCAGCCAGATGACTGACATGTGGAGCTTGGACCCGAGGTCTGGGAACAAACTCCCGCCTTTAAAAAAAAGAAGAAGAAGAAATAACTGTCAGAGGAGTGCAGCTGACTTCAAATGAGAAGAGGTTCAAAATGTGAGCTGGCCATAGCCTCATGACATGAACGAATCCATGACAGATCAAGAGCAATCATATGGGCAGGAGCACTGAAAAATGAATTGAATTCAGAGAGGCTCCTGGGCTTGGCTGAGGAAAGGAACATTCCATTTGAAAACCTGGGCAAGGTTTCATACATACAGTGAGAAACACATTATTTCTATGTCAATAAATCAAAAAACATATGATTTGGATCCCTGGTGTTTTGAGCCATGGCATCAGTATAATCTACAGTCAGAATGACCAACCTCATAGTTCTCCATAAATGGGTGTTTTTCACTCAAACTCAGGTTAAACTGTCAAACTAGACTGCGCTGATCAAATCTGAATCAAGATTCCGTCAGTATATTGTCTGTTTCTTACCTAAATGCTTTTAGAATTGTACTTTAATGTACTGTTTAGCTGTAATATGAGAAAGATCCAACCACCATTATGTTCCCGGTTTCCAATGGAGCTCCTGAAACTCAGATCAAACTGTCAAACTACGCACTGTTGATGAAATCTAGATCAATATTCTGTTACAACAGTCCCTATTCTAAAATGTTTTCAGAAACATGATTTAGTGTACTGTTTGGTTGTAGTAGAAAGACTGTGACCAGGCAACCTCCCAAGTTGCAGTATGTCACCCACCGGCTCCATGCTCTTGTCGGTACTGCGCATGCTCTTGTTGGAAAAAACCACAATGGCAACCCCGTAACGCTTAACTCGAGGCTTCAAAACTGCAGCCCACAAACCAATGGGTGATGTCATGGTTGGGATGGTTGGTCCAGACCGAAATATATTAACATCTATTGGACTGTTTGCCATGAAATTTTGTAAAGATATTCATGGTCCCCAGAGGATGAAACCTACTAACTGGATCAAATTTAAATGAAATGAATGAAATTCAGAGAAGCCACTGGGCTTGGCTGAGGAAAAGAACATTTTCCCTTGAAAACCAGGGCAAGGTTTTGTACATACAGTGCATCTTAAATACATTTGTGGTGAGAAATAATTACGGTTCTGTCAATAATAAACATATGGTTTGGATCCCTGATGTTTTGAGCAGTGGCATCAATATAATTTGGAGGCAAAATGACCTCATGGTCCTCCATAAATGGATGTTTTTCATTCATCAAATGAAAGCTTTTGTGCATCAGCTGAACAATGAGCAAAATGGATGGCACTATATACAACTGTAAGGAAATGAGAGGAAAAAAACAGTCATTGCTGTAATGGCTGAAAAGCAAATTACTACCTCAGTAGTGGGTGTTAGATGAGTGTCATGGTATATGAAGGGTTTCACATTAAAAAGAAACAAATTATTCTTACTGCAGTCACATATTATCGAACACTGAACAAATAAGGCTAATGGAATCCTTAAAGCATCATTTTGTAAGCAAAGGCCTCAAGAGTGCTGTGATAATAATAATATGATGAGATAGCACTAATGTGAAACCCATTCCTGCATAATGCATAGCTGCTGTTTTGGATGCCAGAATGCAACCCATACATAAGCTATCATAGAGGGTGTGTAAGATGTAATTAAGGCATTATTTACTTAAACATGGGAAGCAGAGGCAGAGAATGAGAAAAGAAACGAAATTGCAGCTCATAAAAAGCTAAATTTATCAAAGCTTATAGAACAGTTAATAACTTTGATTTCCTCAATCTGCCCCAAGCTATCATTATCTCTATATGTCTCTTTATATTCAAGCTTATTTCCAAAACTCTAAGAATAAAAATGGTCACAGAAAAGGCAACAAATAATACATGATATTCTGAATGAAGAAACAGGCTGGATGTGGGTGGGTATTGACTGTAATGACAAAGAGCTGTGTGTGTGCAGCGACTGTGTACTTGAAAGCGGGCCAACGGGATGATGACACTGAGGGGTGTGACAGTGCAACACCCACTGTGGCCAAAAGCAAGTCACCTCCAGTAAATCAGCAAACCCGCTCTCCTCACGACGCAAAACTCCAAATGTAAAATTCAAGAAGGTGCCCTACATGTCGAATGTTTCGACCCTCGTTTGCGTCACAGGATTTGTAGAGCAAGCACGGGATTTCAGATTAACACAAATTTCAAATATGTGTCACAATGGTTTGCCTTTTTTTTTATTTTTTCACAATTGCAGAAATGTCTGCCAAGCAGTGTACTCAAAACTTCCAATTTTTCATTTTGCTTTAATGCTGGATTTCAGGAACTCACTACTACTGCTGCTGTAGATTAGCTGAAGAAATGAGGTCATGTTGTAGCAGACACAAGCTTGATCCCTGTGGCTGCCATTTGAATGGAAGCCTAGCCAGTTAAATAGGGGATAGGGCATGCAGACACTGCTTCCAGTAAAACCTATTTGACATAAGGTTGCATCCAGGGGATAAAAATTAGACTTCGCATTGGATTTGTAGGGCCGCAGGGATGATCCAGGACTGATCCAATATTTGGATGGACGCAGAAGGGGGCCAAGCAGTGTAATCTCAGGATGTAGTGGGACAGATTATGGCAAGTTGGTAAACCTAATGTATAAAGGGTTACACAGCTTAACACTGATGCTGTCAGTTCATGCAGGGACTGCACACGTACTGTAGCACGGGGTCATTCTGACCACAAGCTGAAATGCATCGCTCTGACTGTAAAGTTCTTCTTTATACTTCAAATGTTGTTGGAATTTTGACCTCTTTTCACCTTCTCCACACACCTTGGAAATAGAACATGTGCCAGAAATCCCTGCTCTGCCTCATCATAAAGTAGTACTGCAGTGAGTAGTCAGTTTTATTTATGTAGGCCAAAATCACTATCTGTACAGCAAACAACACCCTCTATTCTTAGACCCGCAGTTCGGATAAGGAAACACTCAACAGAAGGAAGAAAACTCAGGAAGGGAGACAGATGAGGGATGGTTTAGAGGGTGGTGCTTTCAAATCAATTTGTGACAGATCAGGCAAATTCTATGAGAATTGTTCAACTGGCACCTACGCCAAAAAAGTTTTCTGGCTTTCTGGTTGACTTCCGTGGTACGCAGCCCATCCAATAAGTGCAGTAATGTTACTCCCCCTGGCCCGGCCTGCGAGTTCCTGCTTGGCCCATCGGCATTGCATTGTAATGACATCGGGGATTTTAAAAAATCTTTTCTCTGCTTGAGGAAAGTTTTGCAAATATAAAATCTCCAGAGATCATTGTTGCTGACATTGTTTGCAGTTTGCAGTGTCCTGTCAACAACTATTCTTATTTTCAGGTGATTATGAACGAATGAAAACATACTTATAAATTTTATATTCAATTTCTGACATATTCTGCTAAGTAACCACTGCAAATCTTAGACACTGGACCTTTAATCAGTAGAGCCACAATGCAGTTGACAGCTCAAAGTCAAATATCTTGATGATTGCTGGATTGATTACCATAAAATGTGCTTCAGACATTCAAGGTTGCGAAAGGATATGACTTTGGTGACCCCCTCAGTTTTCCTCCAGTGCCACTGACATCAAAGTTTTCACTTATTCAGTGAAACAGCCTGAGCCCAATACGCTCACTCTGCATGTTGCGTAGGGCCCCACATGGTATGCAAGGGCCCCGCCTCCCCCTTGTGTCAAAGTGGGTGTCAGCGTTTACAACTTTGATGAGAGGATGAAGGAGAGCTAAAGACAAAATAACATCCAGAGAGTGAATGGAATGAAAAATAATCAGGTAAACTTGTGTTTCCTCCTGTCAAAGTTTGATATCATTCATTCACAGTAACGTTTATGCACCTTCCTCTGTCTCTATGATGTTAGATGTACTACAGTCTGTCTATCTGTCTGTTTGTGTCGTGCTTAGAGACACATCCAGGGCTCTCCTGACTTTGTGTATAACAAAAGTGAGAATGAAATAAAACAATTTTATCACGCTTGATGAGCACCAATGTGCAGCTGCGTTTATAATCCGTAGCTTAGAAAAAAAGCGTTAATATGCGCGTGCTCACTTTCCTGCAGCAGCCTCTGTGGAGACCAGTCTGTCTGTCCAAACAATACGGACATGATGTTACTCCTCCGAGGTGACCAGGAAAAAAGTAAAAAAGTGTTCAGATCCTTTACTTCAGCAAAAGTACTAATATCAAACTAAAAATACTTCACTACAAGTAAAAGTCCTGCATTCACAAAACCTTACTGAAGCAATGAACAGAAATGTTATCAGATAAGTAAAAGTATTCACGTTGCAGTAAAATGTTCCCTGTCACTGTTTATTATCTCTGATGTTTTGGATTAATATTATTGCTTTTATGTTGCTGATGTTTACTGCTGTAGATGTTCAAGGTTGAGCTCATTTTAACTACTTTATAGGCCACTGTTGGCTAGTTTAATCTACAGCAATGCATCATGGTCTAGAAGACCATCAAATGTCTGTAGTGTCACTGTCCTGTGAGAACCATGTATCTTTAAAAAGTCAGAAAACAGCCTTTTCTCTGTGGATTAAAAAGTTCAGTATTTGCCTCTTGGATGTAGTGTAGAAACAGTACAGTATAGTGCAGTACTCTGAACTAATTCAAGATGGAAATTAATGAATTAACAGTGAATTAAACACTGAATTTAATATCAATTAGCTGACTAATTACCAGGGCAGCAGACCCAAAGCTCAGTGTTATGTTTTAGTATTTTCTACATTTTATATTCTAAAATTTCTTATTTATGTTTATGTCAATATTCACAAAAGATTCTACACAAAATAATCTATTCAATAAATATTGTTTTTTGGACCTGATTCTGTTCTATATAGATAGATTAAAGGAGGGAGGATTGTAGTGTGAGCACTGGTGTGCTGTCAGGTGTGACTGTGTGGAAAATGGTTTACATGGCTCTCTGGTCAGTTAGAAGAGCCCCTTACCAGAAGTTTGCTTATAGCCGCATGGAGGTCAGGACCAGCTCTGCAATGAAATATCTCAACAGATGGAGTGCTACAATTTAGACATTTGTGGCTCGCAGAAAGCATTCTAACACATTACCATGCTAAACTAAGATGGTAAACATGGTAAACTCTATATTTTCTTAGCACTTAGCTCAAAGCAGTGCTGTGCCTAATTACAGCCTTACAGAGCTGCTAGCATGGCTGTAGGCTTAGTTCTGTCACACATGCAAATGTTGTACAATTGTAAACATAAACACAAGTGTCAATTCAAGCATATAAGCATTTTATTACAACTGCATAACTACTGATCTATGTGTCCTATCAGTCCTATCTACTGTATGTGTCCATATCAGTGACATTATGAATGACTGAAGTATTGAACTTAATTCCGTTGGTAGTTTAGCTCATTTTAAGTTTTGGTAGAAAATGACTTCCAGACAGAGAATATACAGTCTTGTCAGAAAACAGCTTTTGCAGCTTGCACATCAAGGAGAGGAAGAACAAAAAAAATCATAATTGCCATATGTATGCAAATTACATCAATCTGAAGCCATTACTGAAACAATTAATCTTTGGCAATCACTAAAACATTTTAATCACGATCGTTACAAATGGTTGACTATTCATTATGCCCTCTAATTAGATCATAAATTGTATGAATACACTGTTGTGGGAGGTTTTGAAGGATGTGACACACTGGGGACAAACACAAAAGCCAGCTAGGACTGATGAAGTGTTCAGCATTAATGGCACTGGGAGCCAGGGTTGCTGAGCTGGGACTAAATGCCTGCTCTCTCCTGACTTCATCTATGAGTGATTTATTGACTGGCTGACTAGGGGGCTTGAGCCTGCAGCTGTGTGGTCAGGTGATGCGGGTGATCAGGATCAGGGGTCAAATGTTACGCTACGTCATTCAGCTGTCCTGTCATTGGGGACTACAGTATCAATATTCTTGATGTAATTGATTAAATGCTTCCTACTGGGAGTGAGCCCTGGCAACTGTAGACACATTCTTGGTCTAAATGTCATGTGTTGTTGTATTTGTCAGTGTTGTGACATTTGTGCGGAGCCGTGGGAAGGCGGTACAGTAAGTGCCGGAGTGGCGACGTGACAAGAAAAATGACAGCCACCATGCTAACCCAACATTTCAGACAGTGTCCATGGAAAAACTGTCACAATAGTGTCACAAAGTGTTTGCGAAGTGGGACAGACCTGGCTCTCGCTGAGGAAAGAAAAAATCCAGAAATAAAAAGATTTCAGTAACACTTCATCTGAAGGGATGTGCATAAGACTGTCATGACACTATCATAACCATTACATGACACCTGTAATGAACATGAAGGAGTCTTTATGAATGTTTATAACTATTGCCATTAGGTGTCATTCTGTCAATTGTGTCATTTATAATACAAAGTTGACATTGTGTGAGATTTCTTTGTTAAGACAACTTGATATTAATCAAGCCAGTAAAATCTTTGTTATGACAACAAGGTTTTGTCATTAGACCATTATAAATGTGTCATGAATATCTTCTATGACCTCAAGTACAGTGGTATATTTTGGACTTGTCATAAAGATGTCATTGAGGTTTATTACACTGTCAAATGCTTTTGTAACAGTGTCATGAATAATTTCCTGGACTTCAACTAAAGTGGTACCATTTGGACTTAAAGATGTTATTAAATGTTATAAGCCCCGTTTAATGACAGAGGACAGTACCCTGGTTATGTACAGAGTTAGGCCTGCCCAGTGGACTGTTTGATAAAGTCAAGTTTTCATAACAAAGACACTGCTGGCTTGATTAGTGTCAAGTTGTTTCAACAAAGACATCTCAAACAATGTCAGCCTTGCATTAAAAATTCCATAACTTGCAGAATGATAATTAATGACACCAGTCGTAAATATCACGTTCATGGCAGGTAGCATGATATAATTATGACAGTGTCATGGTAGTCTTACGAGCACCCCTTCAAATAAAGCGGTGCCATAATTTCTATCTCGGTTTCATTCACAGTCTCAAGGTTATGGTCACATACAATCTCAGCCATCCTCCAGGGATAAAATAAAGCATCTGTCTGAAACGCCTGCATGCCCTCCTCTGCACTCTGCCATGTGCAGATTATTGGAAAACGCAGAGCTGCAATTGCAGGTAAATCAATTCAGGTCTGATCTGTAAAACCTGGCATGTCAACCAGTACATTAGCCCCATTTGCACTTCATTATGTGCACCAGTGGGCACTGCTGTGAAGTCACCATCAGCAGACTCCTCTACATACAGGAGACAGGAGACATGGAAAAGACCCAAGTCTCTATAGTCATCTGGAGTGTGTGTGCATCTGTAAAAGGAAATGAGGACTGTGAGGGATGTGATGGTGACACAGAGAAAAGGGGAGGAAATCGAAGAGAAGATAGAAGGATGATTTAGGGATTGAATAATTTACTTTGATGATGGCCTGGACAGAAAAACAACTGAATCTCTGCTGGCTGCTGTGCTTTTAAAAAAGGAACAAAAGGAGAATTTTTGTTTGAGCATTTGTTTTTGAGTAATATGCTACCCTACCACTCCCCTCACAAGCAAAAAAAATCTTGAAAATCATTTGGGGATTTACAGATACAGATATTTCTGTTTGATTTTTCTGAGTATTTTGCAAAATGGAGCTTTGTTATCAGTAGCATCAAGAACAACAGACTTTCCGAAAATCTCCCTCTCCCACACCGTCTTTCCCTCCTCATCCCTTCCTCTCTAACTTGTTATTTTTCTCCCAGTTTCCCTCTCAGGGCCCCGATCAGAGATCTGAGACTCAGTAGATCTATAAAGAAAAACAAACCCTCCTCATCTCATCACTATGTATCTGTGTAAAAGTAAATAATGTGGATGTCATTCCTCAGGAGCAGGGCTAAGTCAAACTGCACAGGTTTTGCATGTAGCTTGGAGCAAGTCAGATGTCCTGGAGTCAGAGTGATGCCTGATTTATAAATCTAACATAATGTGGAGATAAATATCACCAGCATAAAAGACGGCCTTCACCAAAAACAAAGACTTTAAATCAACTGAACATTAAAACTGTCTGGACAAACAATCTGACCCCGCTGCATAAACTCTGCTGTAAAGTAAACTCAATGACGTCTTCTTAACAACCTTTCAAGACAACTTTATCCTTACAAAATGGTTTCATCATACGCTGTTAATGGTCTGCATCTCAGAGAGGCCACAGTGGCTTATTTTGCACTCGCTGAGGACTGCATGCTGCTTACATCACCAAAGGCGAAGGCAGGGTGAAATTTAGGGCTTTTATGCAATCTCACCGAGGACTTAAGGGCAGTCTCATACCAACAGAAAAACACACACCATCACCTTCTATGCTGAGAAAACATGGTTTCTTTCTTTTTTTTCAAAACATAAACACAGCTTTATTAGTATTTTAGGATTTCATTTCAATCCCAGATAAGAAATATTTGCTCATACTATGACTGTCACTTGTTGCTGTTGTCATATCAGTGCTCACAAGGATAGCAAGAATTCTTGCATTGTGCAAATAATCAACCCAATACTTCTCTAACAATTTAGAGAAACCTTTGTGCCAAGCAGCTTTTCATTTTTGTTTGCCCTGATTATCTTGGAGACAACAGCCGTACAAAATAATCTTTCAATTACATTATTTTCCAAGAGATTTTTCCACAGCTGGTTAGGACTTTTCCTGGATTCCAGTCAGTTTTTAGTTAATCACTGTGGCGCTTTCTTGGAAAGTTTCATTCTGATTTCTCATTTTCATAAGACTAAAAATTTGGTAACACTTGATTTGAAGGGGTGTGCACAAGACTGTCATTAAACTGTCATAACCATGTCATGACAGCTTTTTTTTCGAAGCTGATGACAGGAGTACAGGCAACATATCTTGCTTCCTTCTCATCTCTGTTAAGAGTTGCACATGCGCAGTACAGATTTTTCAGTATTTCAGTTGAACTCCAGGAAACATTGTGATAAAAATGAATAACATTGTTATGAAAAGTCCAAAATGTACCACTTGTGTCATGACATGCTTATGACAGTGTAATGAGTTTCATTCACGCCCCGTCGTTACCAAAATTTTCAAATTTCATCCTGTCCATTTTCTCAAGCTGTAGGTCAGGCCTGTGTTGCCTGCTATCCTACAATGCCTTAAAGAGAGATTCACTCTGCTTTCTATAGAAAATAAATGAAAGTGGGCATTTCACACAGCCAGAGGGTCTTCACCCTCTCCAGTGAATGAGAAATAACAAAAACTGTCCACAACCAATGGACTACACTCACACAGTGCTTTTCTACCTTTGCCAAGAAAGCGCTTCACAGTTTGCCTTTCATTCACCCATTCACACACACCATGCCAGGCACTAGCCTGGCGATCCAGAGCAATTTGGGGTTAATGGAAACTTGGACATGTGGACAGGAGGAGCCAGGCATGGAACCACAGCATCATAACCCCAAATTAAAAAGTACATATTTTAACTCTTATATGTAGTGCTATTTATCCATCGAGATTGTTCTGGTGTGAGTTACTGTGTTTTAGAGAGATCGGCCGTAGATGTCTGCCCTCTCTCCAATATGATTGAACTACATGGCACTCGGCTTGTACCACCACAAGAGGCCCCTTGTCAATTAAACAGATCTGCATTTGTATTGCTGCTGAAGACTCATTTTAATTGATCCACCATCCCCAAACCACAGTCAGTAGAAGAAGAAATGAATGAAGTTTCTGGGTGTGAAAAGCAAAGCCTTAAACAATGGTATGAAGTCATGAAAATGTTCTGATTGGTCTCAATCACAAGTTTCAAGTCTTCCTCAATATAGCATGATGTTCATTTTGTAAATGATGGTGCTATTTAGAGTAAAACAGACTATAAAGCTGGGTATGCTTTAGGGTGGGGCTATTTCTCGCTTGAAATGTTTTTAGAAACATAAGTTTGCGTACTGTCTAGTTTTAGTCAAGATCGAGACCAGATAGGTTTCCATTATTTCCAGCTGAACAGACGAGCCAAAACCAAGCACAGCCCGAGTCACAGTTTGTCACCCACCAGCTCCACACTCTCTTTGGTGCCGTGCATGCTGTGGTTGCAAAAAAAGCCAAGATGGCAACCCCCATAATGCAAAACTCAAGGCCATAAACCAATGGGTGACATCACGGTGGCTCTGTCCACTAATTCCATTGACAATGCCCCTAACAGACAGAGCCATTTATAATAAATGACTGACTTGCACACATAAAAATGCACACTCACCATAAGTGCAGGTGCAGTGTCATGCCCTCACTCCTCTTTTCACTTCCCCTGCAGGAGTCTAAGCCTCCCCTCAGTGTGTTGCAGCAGTAATGTGGCACTGGGGGAATGGGTGGCTGCCGGTGTTTTAACAGGGATGACCAACTCACTTCTCTCCTGATGTTAGCAGTGCTTATCAGCCAGCACCATGCCCTGAGCACCGCTTCCACTTCACAGGGCCACCAACACCTCGACTGCCACTGGATGTTTACACTGATCCCTTCATAGAGGATTCCCTTGGGCTGCTCTCTCTGTTTGTGTGTTTTGTGCGCGTGTGTGTGTGCACGACTCCCTTGGGCCACAACACAGCTTGTCTGCATTGAGCCTTGTGGAGTGACAATGCCAGGTCTGTTCCTTCAGACCACAGTCAAACACTGCGTGCCAGGGGACGAGCCATGAAAGAGTGAACAAGGACAAGTGGTCATTCAAGCCTCAACCACCTTGTTGAGAGCAAAAGCTATAAAGAAAAGGATAAAATGTAATATCTTCTTGCACACATATTTTTATGAGTCACACAATATACAGTAGGCCTATATGAGACTTTTCAATTTAAATATTATAAAGCTGGTTTGCAGGTTATTAAATGAACGCTTCCAACACCGGGACTCAGATGGTGCTTTGAAATACAGCTATAATCATCACTATGGCTGCATTTAAAATGACGTTTTTTGTTCTGTCCTGTTAATCTGAAGGCTGTCATTCCAACCAAACATCTGGATGGAGACCACTTGGTGTGTCTTGGTTTAATTTTAAGTGGACTCAATTCAATTGTGTGTTTTTTTCATGTAAATTAGACCAACCTCAAAACTGAGTGATATTAGAAATGTGTTCTTAGGATGATCCAAAAGCCATCTATATTTTGTGACCTCATAAATGGATTTACAGTTTGACAAAAGGGTTCACCTAGAGCCCCACCTTAGATAGTCTTGCGATACCACACAATCAGACAATTAATCAGACAATCAGATTATCTCCTACCAATAATCTGAGATTTCTAAATGCAAGGTAGTTGCTTGAACGGCGGGGAGCACACCCGTTAACAAACCTACACCTCTTACATTTTTTCAAAGACATGCCTTACCAGAAACAATGCTGTCCCCCCATTCTCCTCCTTAATAGGCACACAACTTCTAAAAATCACCACCCAAATATAAAGGGCCAATAAAAGGCCTACCCAGTTTTAGCAATGAAAGCTGCAAGATTGTCCATAGTTCCTATTAAGCATAGAAACTTGTAGAAGAAAACACAAGCAGCCCAAGCCCAGTCTTACATCTTGTGTTCTCCATGTGGTCTCTCTGCAGCCCCAGAGTTTTGAGGAGGTGCATATCAGTTGCAATGCAGCCTATGTGTGGGTGTGGGTACAATGCCTATTGTTACACTATAGTTACAGGGGTGCCCTGGTAGGATTACAGTGTACGTCAGCCTTCTAATCTCACCAATCCCTGTCGTAGTAGCTTGAGCTGTTCTCTCAAATAAAGGCATAAGAGGTCCAAAAAAAAAAAGTTTTTATTTTTTATTTTTAACAGCACATAAGGCATAATAAAGTGCAGCATGACTTGCTTTCTGTCTGTGTAATAAAATGTGTTTTGTTTACTCTCTTGGGTCCATGTGGCACTGATGATGTGGGATGACAGTCACAAAACTTCCCATTGAATTAGTTATAGGGCATTATGAACACACAGTGGACCAGAACTAAAAGGCAACAATATATCACTGTTTTTATTTGATCCAGAGCAGCTGAACAAGTTCAAGTTCAAGTGTTAAAGCCAGCTAAAGAAACATAACTACAAAGCACAGATTAACCCTGGTAGGTCGTACTGCGAAATCACAACCCTCAGGTATTTTTGTACCAGGATTTACTTTTGCAAAAAAAAAAGCATCACAAATCTTACAACTGTAAACACTATGGCTGTATCCACATAGGTTTTTGTTGGCTTCACAACTCCTGTTAGGACTCCTGTTAGAAAGCAGAAAATGTACCTCAGTAATTACTGCTTTTTTATAGAAAACTATTTACCAAAGATATTAAAAAGGAACAACATCTAAATGACATTTAAAAAGGAAAACTGTGTCAAAAGGGAATCAGCAATAATTTGAGGTCATCTTTTAGCATCATCCACAAGGCCACACTCAACATATTGTCAAATTTTGAGTGCAGTATTTTCTCTCACACACACTAACATGTGCTCTTGAGTCTGTTAAGCAGCATTCAGTAGCACTTAGCTAAGAACTGAGCAGTCAATATAAAATGTAAAACATTCACATTTTTTGCAAAGAATATGCTTGAAAAGTGCTTCATCAGTCACCCAGCAAACGACAGAAACAAAAGCAGCACACTGAAGCCTCGGCTGGCCACTCTGTGAGTGATTCTGCATTTAGTTCTTTCTGCTTCCTGTTGCTCCTTTCACTCCACGTCTCTTTCAGGCCTCGACACTAACCAGCAGGAAATGGCTGACACAGGGTTGTAATTTTCTTTGCCGGCGCATTAATTAGCCGGGCACTCAGGCGAACAGATACATCATCACACAAACAAATGTACTTTCATTTCTTATCTTATTATGACACATTGTGTAGGTGTGTGAATCCACATACAGTCGCACACATCTGCAACATTCACCTTGATTTCTTTCCACTTACTCATTACAGCTGGGAATAGATATCACGATTATTTAAACCTGCAAAAACACCTCAAACATGACAGCCTTTCCCACCCCAGTTCTCGCTAATTTATGCTGCAAGTTTTGAGGAAAATGACACGAAGGGAAAATTTGCTAAATTTGGATGAGATGCTGGGTGAGGAGATGGGGGCAACCAGAGGATGTAAACTCTGCAGAGAGAGTTGAAGGTGAGTGAACCAAATTATGTAGCAATACTCACTCATGAAACAAAGCACTATTTCACTGTTTTTGGCTTTTTGGCCAGGATTATTATTGTTGTATTATTGTTAGCAAAAAAAAATTGAAAAAGTCCTCTAACTATGTAATTCACGGTCTTATGTACATAATAGTAAGAATCTAAATTATTAAGAATTATTAAGAATTAGAAATGAGTTTAAATCCAAATTCAAAATATTGTATTAATCTGCCTTATCTGAATCAACTCAACAACGGGAAACTGAAGCTGTTGTAGCTCTACAAACTCTTCTGACAGAAACAATAATTTTACCTCGCAGAGCATGGGAGTTGTTGGTCTACCACTGCCTTAGGCACAACTTAATAAACAATGACCCCGTCATTTTCCCTTTTCAATACAACTCTAATATAACCCTGTCCCTGACTGTTTGCTGTGTTAGCGAAGCAGATAGCCAGTTAATTTGTCATTATAGTCACTTCAAAGCCTGTTAAAGTCAAAACTTCCTGTATCCATTTCAAACTAAGACATTTCGGAGAACATAACCTCTTCATTTCTTAACAAGTCTTTTATTGTTAAACATTTACATGAATGTATTGTAGTAAGCTCACTGACTTGTGACTTCACTCTAATTCATGGGCTGTCATTATATCCCACGTGGGAGCAGCTGAGTGTGATACCTAGTGGTAAAATGTGGTATTACTGATCGGGTGTGGTATTTAGCTTATCAAACCAGTATGAAAATGGTTATATTACAGAACACTTGTGGTTAAAATACACTTCACTGCTAACCCTGCCAACAGGAGTACATGGTTTAGCTTCCATGCTTGTACTCCTGAGGGAGATATCAATCAAAATGTAGTCTGTCGTGCTTGCACAGCCTTGAGAAATGGTCTAAACAGCAATATGAGCTGCTTTTTTAATTAGGTTTTCTAAAAGTTATTAAAGTTTATTTTCACTCAGATTTTATGTGGATGCTTAATGAGACACTCAGCTTTGATATCATATATGCATATGTACTATTTCAAGCCAAATTTCCAGAGGCTGCAATGAGAATGATGGGCAGCAACTAGATCAGAAAGCAAATGATTGGAATCATTTAACACCACAGATTGTATAATTTTATCCAGACTGTCAGAACCAAATAAGCCAGACTGGAACAGACTCAATCCAACTTGATCTGGTCAGTTGTGACCTCCAAATGACGACTACAGTTGGCCGATAAATCGAAGCATCCCAGCCTTAACACACACACACACACATAGACAGACTGTTGTTGAGTTTCCAGTGAGTGAGTTTCTCACAGAGCTATCTGGGCGACCCACATGAGTGATCATGGCAGTGTGGACATGGACCCTGTGTGACCCTGCACTGGGAGATGGCTTGTAAATGGACTGGAGCACACATCATGATTCTCATGAATACACCATGCTGCCACAAAGTAACTCAAAATAGTAGGGAAAAAGATTTGATGTGTTTGTGTGAGTGTGCAGTTTTGTGTCAGTTTGTGTCAGAAAAATGAGACAAAGAGAATCAGAGTGAGTCCTCTGGGCCATAACAGCTCGTCTGCACTGCGAAAAGTGGAGCGACACCGCCAGATCTCCTCCAGTCACCCATATTGTAGGCCAGAGAAGGGCAGATTTGGGCCGACACACGCAGTAAAACAACAGAGGACCTGAACAGAAGATCTGAACTCTAGACTGATGCCTTCTCCAGCAGCATTTGAACCTCAAACTGCCCGACACAGACGACAGTGACAGCTCAAAGAATGCAGAGCAAAACAAAACAGTAGCATCACTCCTGAGCGAAGGCACCATCTTCTGTTATATTAGACTTGAAAATGAGGAAACCTAAAAGTTTTGTCATTCATACAGTAGACACACTCAAGACTTCTGGATGAACTTTAACATCATCTACATAAAAGCAGAAAACACTGTTGCACAATATTTTTGAAAGTATTTTTTGTACTTATTCTCTAAAGCAGGCAGCATCACACCTATGTCTTGTCTGTATTAGTTATAGATGTGGGACTGAGCCAATCCCATATCAGTCATTAATCGGATATCGGACTCACATCACCGCCCCCGTTCCAATCTAAATTCTACAGCCCCAAATTTATCTATTTGTAAACACTATGCTAAGCAGCGCAAATTGAAAGATTAATACTGCTTTTTATGTCTTCTCTGAATTAGCATATAATACAAGAGAAACGAGTCCCAAGTTCTCACTTGAAAATACAACTGAAGTGAAGAAATGTACAAGCCACCTCACTCATGGTACAATAAACTAGCAGCACCATAAAGACAGCTACTAACATAAGACACCATAAACCACCATGTTCTAAACAAACCTATTACAAACACTAACAAAAATAACATTTGTATTTTGGAACGAAAAATACCAATCTTAAACTCTCATGGGAAATGAGGGCCACCTCTCGGCACTATCTGTGGTACATGTGAATGTCACAAGCTGCAACTGTACAGTGCCCCACAATGGTTGCAAGATGCCATTACACAAGCTACATTACACAAACTAAACAAGCTTTCCAGATGGTGACAACTCTGACTGGAAGTGAACACGAACACAGACCATCAACATTAACTGACAGAACTTTACACCACTAAAATGTAGTTCAGTTCAGTTCAGAAGAACAAGAAGAAGCAGACAAGTTAATATCAGTATAGTATCAGTACCAGCCAAAATAATGGATCAGACGGTGGTCACCACCACCGTAGCTTCTCCTACACACGAGGAAAGAGAGGCAAACAGTATTCAGTTGGTTGCAGTCTACAACCTCACCACCAGGCATGACTAAATTCTACATACTGATCCCTCAACAGAGTCTCTCTTTAAAAGAAGTAAAGTGAAAGAATTTATAAAAAACATTTTCAGTTCAAAGTATAGTTAACTAAACAAATTAAATTATGAGAGCAGAAGATTTTTTTATTTATTTTTTGTTTGTTTGCAGTCTTATCTGTTTGTATGAAGATTAATGATACTGACAGCCCTTTGATATTGTATGAACAAAAAGCTATCTTTAATGAGATTTGATCCACCTACTGAAAGGGAAGTTCTCGATACTGTGATGAGAAATTCAGCAGCACAACATAATGAGATCAGTTCATCTGCAGCAAATGAAGCGTATCCTTCATTTATCAAACCACTGGCATACACAGCAGTGATTATTCCCAATTCACAGGAAACCAGAGTGATTCTAAGAAATCCAAAAGTTGTTAAATTAGTTCCCAACTTGATCTTATGCAAGATTTTTAATCTTTCAGCACAAGGGGTAGTTGCATCACCTTCAGTGCACTGTTAATGAGTATTTCAGTCGAGAAGAAATTATTCTCTGTAACTAAACTATAATGGAATTTGGAAGGAAAAGAACCTTCTGAGTCCTGACTAATAAGACTCATTCTGTTTGCTTTAAATTGAGAAAATCAAAACCAGTGCTTTAGTTCATCTAAAGTATCTTTTAAAGTTCAAACATTTACTCTTATCTGACACAGATTATTTTATTTTTTCTCACATCTTTTCCCTCGGATTTAGTACTTGCACATCGGACACATTTTTAAAATTCACCAATTCTTGCAGTAACACTGCATATTTATAGGAACTCAGTCAACCTTTTGACCACTAGAAGCATTATGAAGGTTTTAATGAGCTGGTCCTTTTTGTATCTGAGCAGAATGACACACATGTAAAAGCATGATGACATACTCATACCTGCTCATGGTTTCTTACAATTACAACTGACATACATCAAGAAACATAGCAATTTACAGGAAAACAGAGAAGGAGTAGACTGCTCTAGCTAGCAAACATGGATAAACAATGAAAAATATTTAAGAATTGACCCATCCTAAGTCCTGCACCTTTTCGCTCTGTGCTCCACTAAGTTGTTGAGCCACCAACCTGGTCAGCTTCTTTCTTCTTCTTTCATCTTCCTGTACTTAGCTATGTGATCGCTACTTAGCTACGTACAAGCTATGTGTCACTCCTCTATGTTAAAAATAAAACCAAACTTTGAGGATGGTTCAAAGATGTTGTTTTTAGACCCCCGAGCAACATCTTTTGGCCATTTTCAAAATTTGGTTTTCTTTTTAACATAAACAAGCCTAGTATGCTATATGGATAAAACAGCCTTCAAGGCTTTCTGTCAGAAAGGCACTTTTGGGTAGGCTTCCTGGGAGGCATTTGGGTTAAAATAGTAAGATTCCTGGCAGAAAGCCCTGGAGGCTAACATATGAGCATCTCATATCCTAAGTGCAGAAAGCAGGAATGGATAAGTTTGACCGGGGTTCTGCAAAGTACTCTAATACTCTACTCTGATTACTTAGTAGTCATTGCCTTCATTGGTTTGACTTGTTTGGGTTGGTTAGGTTATGGGTAAGTTCAGGCATGAGGAGTGTGACTGGGTGAGGTTAGGGTAAAAATATCAGGGTAAGCCAATCAGAGGCAGCATATGGTGGGACATGCCTTCACAGTCCTGGGAAAAAAAAATGTTGCGCCAGGTACAAAGCTTGCTCAACTGTATTTCAGCCAGTTCTGCTCTCTACTCTGTCGCAATAATGGAAGGAAAAAGCCTGTATTTATTATACGGTGTTTAATTTTGATGTGCACTGAGAAAGATGATGAAAAGGACAGTCATTTTCAAAGTGGCTACAGCGCATTCAAAGAGGTAGCTATACGACTGAGGCACTGAGTTGAATGGTAGTGAACAGGAGAGACTAGATATCACTTTTAAAAGACCCCAGAAATTAACATCACTCAAAAGAGGACCAAAAACTTTAAGTTTTCCAAATTACAGCCCATAAATTTAAGTCAAAATGTCCCAAATCTCAGGCTATTTACTGTCGATTCTCCATCAGAAATAGAAGGCATCAAGTGAAGTACACCCTGTCAATTAATCATAATCTCTCAGTTTGAAAACTTAATTAAAATATTATGTTTTCGATCCTGTGAGGTTTATTCTCATGGTGCCCCAGTTGTCATTTAGATGTTATATAAATTAACCATTTGTAAGCTAATACATTTTTGGGGGGGATTCACAGTGTTAACCAGTGGGTGCTGGCAACTGTTAGTCATCGACACGAACCTCTTTCATTGACCTGTCATTCTTTTATCTTTTCAGTCCTTCTTTTCTTTCTCTCAACTCTACCCTGCAGGTTTGCGACTGCCAAAAAAGGTTCATACAGATCGCATCCATCACACACAGCCACATCTGTAGACATATGCGGACACACACACCAACAGTCCCTTGCATCTTTTTCTCACCCAGCACACACACTGAAACACACACACATGCAAACCCCTGATCAGATCAAGGCTTATCCACCCACAGTGGTGGTAGCCCCGCAGGATGATGAAGGCTTGGATCCAAAGTACCAGCTTATATCTGCAGATCAATGGCCGACCTCCCAACCAGCTACAGCCAGACTGACCAACACTACACAGCTTAAAGCCCAGCCAAAGGCACTGCTCCAAGCTGCATGCTGAATATTATATCAGTCTAATGATTCTCCCCAGAAGCCCAGACTCTGTCAGCTCGTCAGTTCGTTTTTTCTCTGTTGCTCTCTCTAGGTCTTTGTCACTGTCTCTCTCTTTTTTTTGTTGTTGTTGTCACTGCCTCGAACTCTGTATTTCTGCCTGTGTCTATGAAGGGTAGGCGACCTGCTCGGGGAATGAAAGCAAAACACATAAAAGAGTAATATTTTTGGAGGAGTAGAAGGTGAATTTTAACATTCTGTAACATAACTATCATTTCCAAAGCCAAGAAAGTGCTTAGAAATGTATGAAACCACAAGTGATGCTGCCACTGTTTCGAAACTATGTAGGGTTTCCTTCAGACATCAAGATGTCTTAAAACTCCGCGGCTGAGAGCATTGCCTTTGGTCAACCAAGCGCTGACTGTGTAAAAAGTCTCAACTTCTGACTGTCTTCAGAAAACAGAGTAGAAATAAAACACACAGATGTGATCACATGGCACGAATAAAAATAAAGTTTCATTATTTTGTAAATGCAGACTAACCAAACGCTAAATAAAAATGGAGGAGATTGTTGTTTTATTATTACTGTGTGCTCTAAACTGAGATTATGAGAGTTATGTTTTCTGACAGTGTGTTTATCTGTTAGCTGTATTTATTAAAATGTTAGTCCTGATGCATGGAAGAAGTTGTAACTTTTAATACTGAGTAAGTACAAGTTTAAATGATTCAAACACTGCGTCACTTTGAGGCACTTTCAAAGTTTGGCCAAATATCTTGATTTCTATAAAATTATAAAGGTGGCGGGAGTCTACTTACTTGCTTAACTACGTTGATTGTTTTATTGGGTTGCGAGTTCTGCCAAAAAGGGTCTAATGAACAGCAGTATTGTGGCAAAATGGAGGACTGCAGCTGCTACTGCTGTGCTGCTGGAATGATGCTTCTGCTGTATGGCCACTGAAGCCACTCAACAAAGAGCTAATTGGCTAATCAGCAATTTAATGCCTAAAATTAGCAGGAGTTTGACATCCCTCATGTCCCATTTCAGGTTTAATGTCCCATTTCATGGGGATTCTAACAAATGCTGCAATCAATAATACTAAATAAATAATGCATTAAATACATCGAATCAAATCAAAATCTAATTTTCTGTCTCTGGTGTGCGGCTCCCCCTGGTCAGTGTGGCTGACTTTTATTTTCTGCCAATAATGCCTGCTACATGATTGATCTGGCGTTTTGAATCTATCATGGCTCATGGGATGTTCTTTTGTATGCCTATTAGGTCTGTAACAGTTTATGTATTCATGCCGAACTGTCACGGTCCAGTGCATGCACCCGCACACAGACAATATGCAGGATTGATTTGTGTAACCAAAGACTGCGTCCAAAATTCCATACCAACATACAATTTAATATGCTAAATCAGTGGGTGAGATGTTTTTATGTGTGTCTGAAACGTTAGTCCTTGATATGAAATCAGTCATATGTAAAGTGCGTACTATGTCCAAGGAAATATTATAGTATGCAAGCACTGGACACTATTCTGGCATTTAAATATCCCGCAATGCAATGCAGTTGTGACAACAACATAACAGACAAAGGTGTACAGCGACCAAGGCAGCTCTAGTGTAACAGCAACAATATTTAAGTTTAAATGTAAAGAAGGTTTCACTGTGCTAGGAAGTCACATGGTGCACATTTCACGTGTGTAGTGCACAGTGTGGGATTTTTGATGCAGAGGATGTGTAATCAAAAGTTGAACCAAAATTCAAAAGTGCAAGTTCAGCCCACAAACCACCAACATGTGCTGAGGTTCGCGCAACTAGCTGATTGGCATGAGAGTCAGTCAGTGCATGGACGACACGCCTGCATCCTTTACTGTAAATCAATTGTTTGGGAACAACAGCAGAGGCATTGCTCCACCATTGTTGGGTATGTGAATGGAAACTCATCAAACATGCTAAAGCAATTTCAACAGCATCACCCAGATGCAAAGAAATGTATCCTTATGCATTTTTTCCCACTGAATTCTGAATTCACACCCAACCGCTGACTCTTAAACTGGGCTATAAACCAAACCATGACTTCTGTGTACGGTTACACCGTTAATGCCTATGCATAATTACTGTCCATGGATATGGTGTCAAATCAGTGATTCTCAACAACCACTTCGTGTAGTGTACTGGACAGCAGAGTACCTCCTGCCAGCACATTCAGTTCAGGAGCCTCTCTCTCATCATTACTGTAATGCATTATAGCTGAGTGCCATGCAGTGAAGACTTACCACCCTTCCCAATCACACACCTTTGTGAAGCAGGTTTCTCCTTTATGTCAGCCACAAAAATAAGATTGCAGAATAGAATACATGTAGGAAACACCCTCGCATAGCTATTCTTCAACATAATGACAAATTAGTCATGTGGAAACAGGTCAACATTTCTGGTGAGTTTAAGCTTTAAAATTTCTCTTTGTAATATTAGTAGCAGTGATAGCCTAATAAAATCTTTTCCACTAGTGGCATCATGAAATTCACATTTGTGCTTTTGAGTGAAATATCTCAACATTTATTGTGCAATTTATCCAGTTGGTTCATGTTTAGCTAATTGTTAGCTTGCTAACACTCTAAATTAAGACGGTAGACATACTTTCTACACATAGGTGCACTGTAATCATGATCATGTTAGCATGCTGAAACACCGCTGTGCCTAATTCCAGCCTCACAGAGCTGCTAGCGTGACTGCAGAGCCACGGTCTTGTTCTTGGTCTGTAAGTTTGCATGGTAATTGTATTTTAGGTTATTTGTCTTTTAAAGACATTGCCTAACTGTTTTAGGAGAGAAAAGACATATTGTCCAATAGTTTGGTTGATAACCAAGTTTAATTAAACGCCCTAAGATGGGAAAGATGATACCTTTTAAACTTAGGTGTGTTAGCACTGTAATCATGATGCTAAAACACCACTGTGCCTATTTACAGCTTCACAGAAATGCTGGTGTGATCGTACATCCTTTGTCATGTTCTATCTTTATATCTGTAAGTTTGCATAAGTAATTGCTTTTTTGAAGTTATTTGCCTCTAAAAGCCAGTGTCTGACTATTTTGAGAGAGAAAAGGGAAGAAAGTTTAATTGAAAAAAGCGGACAAAGAGCCGCAGCAGAAAAAGCACCAGGGGAAAAAAACCCTCAGTCAACAGACACAGAGGTAACAGGCTTGCACAGATAAGACCAGGCCAACTGCACAAACAGATCCTTGCTAATTTCCACGGCTCCTTTGATTTTATTTTTTGTGTTTGTTTTAGCCAAAGCACTGCATCAATTGTAGTTTAACCGGGGAGAGTTTTCACTGTCATCCAGGACGATGCTTGCCTTTAAATGACTAGTCATTCAAATGATGCCTTGGCTTCAACAAAGATTAATTTTATCATACAAATCTGATATTTTGTGAATGAAGGCAACAGAACACAGTTCACATGGGGTAAGTCATTACTCACACACATTTTGTTACCGTAGGGCAAAAAACATACTTTCAATTAACTAGTAGCAAAATCATGCTGGTTGCTTCCCTTTTCCCTTTTTGTCCTCCCTCATCTTCCGACTCCTTGTTTATTGTTTGCTTGACGGATTGTTTCAATCTTTGCGCATCTCTCTAACCCCTCTATGGGTGAGGCAATTTCTTACATAGCAGAGTTGAGTTAGTGCATTTTGTCTGTTTCTGTGGCTGACTGTCAGTTTCTAAAACAGGCTCCCAATGTATGACAACCACCGCATTTCATCATTTCTCTCTCTCTTCATTTCTTTGCCTCAAGTCCACATTAAAATATGCATGACTTTGAGTTTGTGTTACAGCTGTCAAGTCCGCAAGATCAAACTAATCAAAGTAAATCCTTATGAGAAACATCAAGGATAAACAAGTGATTAGAAGGCCAAGCTTGTGATTGTCTGGGAGAGGAAGACAGGGAGAGACACCAACCCACAGTTAGCCAGCAGAGCTTATTCTGCCAGGACTGCTTCACTACCTAATCCCACCCTGTTTGTCAACCCCTCTAGCCCTACATATATCATCTTCAACTCAGATTGCAGGCGCTGGAGTTAACAGTGTTGCAGAAGTTGGAGTAGAAGTGTTGCCTCAAGATGTTAACAACAGCTTGATAAGTAAAGGAATTGCAGCAGCTGCAGAAGAAGAAAAAAAAAAACACCCAAAAACATCCCTCACGACAGCACTGTGGTGCTCCAGTAGAATGATCAAATGTCATTTCCTGATAGTTTGAGTCTGTGTTTAAGATGTCAACACTCATCATAAGCTGCACAGTACATTCACAGCATAATGGTTGTAATGGTCGTCAAGTTTAGTTTATTTTTAACTCATAGATTTGTCTCTGACTCTCAGAGGGCTTTGCAATCTGTACAGAATACAGTGTTTTCAAACGTAAGAAGACAACAGGAAAAAAAGAAAAGACATAAAATGGCTCCATACTGCTCGTCTGGTGTATTCAAAGTCTCTCTTTAAAGCCCTGACATGCCAAGTTGACTTGAAAGACTTCATTTACGCCATGTTTTTAGTTTGAATCTTCACTGTAGATCCTTACCTTGGAGCCACCTGTGCGTGCACACCGTCTGAACCGTGTGTGTGGTGCGACGGTGTGGGGGCTTTAGGAGGTTTACACCAGGCAAATGGTATGGGGACAATATATGTTTTGTTTTTCGTTTTTTGGCTGTTTGTTCCATTTGAAAATTGGTCACCATTCACTTACACTGTCTGGGAATGTCTGTAATGCTGCTTTCTTGTGAAAAGCAGTGTTGTGTGGACAAAAAACTAAACCTGACCATCAGAATGACGCTGACTAGATAATGACTGAATTTTCATTTTTGGATGAACTATCCCTATAAGTCAAATTTGAACTTGAAATTGAATATCTGTTAATAGTTTTGAGTACATTGAAATATAAAGGCTAAATAAATACAAAACACTTTACAAATTCCCATAATAAATAAAACCTAACTGAACTACTGCATTGTTTGAGTTAAATTCTCCTGAGACATTTATTTTTTAGTTTGAAGAAAATATATGATAACTTGCTGTGAGATAAGCCACGGTCGCTTGTTTTTGCAATAATGAAAACACTGTGAACCATGATGACGGATGACTTACATCTAAAATTGAAAAAATTCACTGTGAGCAGTTTCACATACTGAAATGAAGAGCTGGCTTTTCAAACAGAGAAAATGTAAAAGTAAAGTGACAAGTTGTTGATTCTTAGTATCTTAAGTGTATTCAACATATTCACTCAAGTAAGACTGAATTAATATCAAGTTTATTTGCCTAGAAAAGTTTTTTGAATTTGTTTTGAATCATTGCAAAATTACCTCAACTAAAAATTTGAAGGCAGCCCGAACAAATGAAGCTCAGCGCAAGTTCAGTCAGGAAGACTATTTTTATGCCTCAGTCATCCGTAACTGTCTTCTCTCCCCGTCTCTCTTTACCCACTTATGCTCAATCAGCTATCCATGGCCGTTCACTCTTTAAGTCAACCAACCGGATTTACCACATTCTTCATCAGCCAATCATGTCGTCGTGTCAGAACTTTAAATCTGTTCCCCTCTCTGCTGCTTTCAGTTGTCATTTCTGCACAGAAAACTGTTGCGACCCTTCCTCCACCCCATTCTTCTCCAATTCTTCTATTCCAATGCCCAGGTTGAGCTCATCAGAAGTCCAGTCCACATCTCATCCAGATCGTCAGCCGTCCCTTCACCACCACCACCACCACCACCACCACCACCACCAGTGTCTACACTCCATCAGGGGGTTTCCTTTACTAATCACGGCTTCACTACCCTCTTTATACATGATGATGTCACGATCATGGAGTCTAACCGCCAAAGACTTTTCACACTTCTCTTTCAATTGTGCACATGTCAAATAAATATATTTTGCACACACAGCACAAAGTCTCTCCTGACTGAAATAGTTTATTTTTACAGTGTACACCACCCTCTATTGGTGATGGTAGAGGTCTGAGAACAAGTTTAAGAGCAACCATTCATTATTCATTAAAGCCTTGTTATTTGAGTGTTGAGCACATTCACGGCATCTCGATTCATCAATTAATTATTTCTGACTATTAAATAAATAAATAAAGAAATCAAATATTCCAGGTTCACCATATCTTTGGTTTTCAATGTACTGCCCCATATAGAGTTTGTTTAATTGTTCTTTCAGTACGGCTCAAACATGATTCTTGGCTTCTCTGTGCACATCCTACGATAAGTGGGTGTCTATTGTAATGGACAGTATGTGACACCTCATTATTTCTAAGATGATGATACATTAGAATTCAAGAACAACAGCTTCTATGAGTCGTAGCCATATGTGTGTGATCCAAACTCAAGCTGTACTGTAATTTAGGCAGCAAAATAATTATTTTGTTTTGGTTAAATAATAAGGAGCCCAAATTTGACTAATAATGTACCATCATGTGCAATTATCTAATGGTGCCAGAGACGGCATTTGGGCTTCCAAAAGTAATGCAGAAACTTCATGAAAACTGTGAGGATCTCACAACTAATATGAAAGAGATTTGGGAAATTTTTAGATATTTTATTCTGGGTTTTGTAGAGCGTGAATCAAATGAAAAAAAAAAAAAAAAAGTTTTTCAGTCTGGCTTCTAAGAAACACCATCTTTTCCTCATCTGCAGCTGATTCAAAATGCAGAGGATTTAATGAGACCTAAAGCACAGCAAACCTAACCTCCAAATTCAACATCCTTCAATTGGTTTCCACCTGAATCTGAACCGTGTTCATTATAACTCGTTTTATTTAAGTTTTAAAAGATCTGCCTCAAGTATATATTTCATGTCTTTTGTACACTGAGAGTTCAGAAGATAAGACTCAAAGTATGGATGTCCTGATCAAGTTTTGTTGACCCTGATCTTAATTAGAGTCCTTTAATGTTGGTTATTTACTGATGAGAATGAGTCTAGTTCAATACTTACTGTATATTTACTTAAATATAGATTAAATATGTATGTAACACATTAAAATAACAGCAACTTCATCCTACACATCTTATTTTTCTTGATCTAAATACAGAAGCTCCTGGTTCAAAAATATTAAGCTTAAATTATTGATATAATATTAAAAAAAGATTAACTAGGAGAATGCAACTCCTGAAACACCACAGAGGCACCACAGCACGTGGCACGATCTGCCAGAGAGAGGACAGATTTGTTGGAACTATAAAAATTCTCTTGTCCACTTGCACAGTGGTGTTACAGAGTGGATTATGGCGACAGCTGATATAACCTGCCACCATTTCAACAGTCAGCTGTTACCTGAGTGTTTTGTACAACGCTCCTTGCTAATAAGCAGTGTCTGAGATTAGCATATCTATGCATTTTGCAAACTTCGCTGTCAGAACTCGGAGTCACTCATTGCTGCGCCCAAATAATTTTTTCACGTTCACACACTAATTAGCACTTGCTGATGTGGCAGATTGCTGTGGAGCAGCACTGCAACACTAGCTGGCTGCGGTGGACAAACTGAGAAGAGTACAGTTAAGAAAGGAACAGATTTTAAACAGCTTTATTGGGTTTTCTAGGACATCTCTATCTCAAAGTCAAGATTAAAGATACGATTGACTCATTGTAGTTTTATCAGAGCGCCTTCCTGCTTTTTACTGTGTAGTGTAAGTAATTAGTTGGGTCTTCTCTTGTTTTGACAGTGTAAAATAATCTGAATAAAGAAGCCCTGTCTCCTAGAAATTACAGTGAAATGTAGTGAAGAAATGTGTGGGTTAGCCCCATTGCAAAATGTTCATAGCCTACTGGACATATCAGCCATGTATTTGATTTGTTTTCATGAGTTTCATGTCTTTTAAAGTATCTTCATCTTTAATAAGTTCACAAATCCAGTGAGCAAGAGATTCAATTCATGTAAATGTTACATTAACAATGTTTCCAAACTGAAGTCCTTGTTATTCTTATGCTGAAATACACCTACCAATAGTTTTGTTTGAGACAGCCGGCATGGCTGTGTAGTCGATTATGTTTCACAGCATTTGCAATGGCTAAATGCTAAAGGTTAACATTGTGTAAACATCAGTCATAGTAGGCTACCATCCTGACTCCTTATGGATTTACATAGTGAAACTTTGACACAAATTTGTTTGGTTGAAACTGAAATTCAGTTGTAGTTGAGTTGTACTGTGTAAACCCCACTGCAATACACTCAAAACTATATATTACTTTATATTACTACTAGCTTATAGCTAAGCTTAAATATGATTACTGTTATCTGAAATGCAAACAGATATAAAGCATCAAGCTGTCAGAAGGTGGCAAAAAAAGAGCTGCATGTTTATTCATTTTCCTTGAAACAAAGGTAGAAGACACTGACCAGAGGCTCGTTAAGGTTGAAATGATCCACTGGCTTCTCTTTTGAGTAGCCACTAGGTCGTGTTTTTGCCATCAGCATATCAATAAGCATTAATGCACTGACGGCTCTCTTCCTAATTTCTGGGACAGCCATTATGAAACAAAGTAGCCTGTGCCAGAAGAAAAAGCAATACAGCATGTCCACGTTGATATTATCCAGTGAGAAAATGATGCAAAATAGGTACAAAGATACAAATGTAGTTACAATGACACATCACATTTGATATAATCTATAATGAGAAAACATTAACAAATTACCAATCTAGCTAGCTAATTTTAGTGACATTAAGTGTGAAATTGTGTTGCATGATACTTTGATTATTTTTTAATTGATTCATGTAACTGTCAAGTTGCATAGAAATTATGTTTCATGCAATTTGAAACTAGGTGTCTGAAAGTCTAAATATAACGGCATTTTGATGCACCCCTGTAGCTCAGTTGGTAGAGCCTGCGCCCCATATACTGAGACTATTAGTCCTCTGCAGCGGCTGCTGGTTCAACTTCCACCTGCAGCCCATTTGCTGTGTGTCATCCTCTCTCTCTACCCCCCCCC
>JAJHUR010093942.1:0-19042 GCA_027495735.1 Lutjanus campechanus | reverse complement strand
GTCAGTCCATCTCAGATGAGCTCGGGTCCAGAGAAGTCTGCAGTGTTTCTGGATGTTGTTGATATATGTCTTTCTCTTTGCGTGGTAGAGTCTTAACTTGCATTTGTAGATGCAGCAACAAACTGTGTTTACTGACAACAGTTTTCCAAAGTGTTCCTGAGCCCATGTAGTCTCCTTTATACAATGATGTAGGTTTTTAATGCAGTTTTTTTATGCAATGCTGCCTGAGGGGTCAAAGGTCACAGACATTCAGTGTTGGTTTTCAGCCTCTACCCTTACATGCAGAGATTTCTCTGGATTCTCTGAATCTTTTAGTGATATTATGGATTGTAAATTGTGTAAGTGAAAAATTTCTTGCAATTGTGAGCTGAGAAAGGTTTTTCTCTGTTTAACTATTAGTCCCCCACAGTTTTTCACAAGGAGATAAACCTCATCCCATCCAGGCTTCTGAATGACTGAGCCTTATGAGGACATCCCAATGTGCATGTGTTGTCCATTAAGCTGTCTACTGTAGAATGTTCCACAGGTGTTTTTTAGCTTTTCCATAAGTCTCCCAGTATTTTGTTGCCCATCACAACTTTTTTGAAATATGTTGCAGAAAATAAATTCAAAACGAGTGTAGTTACAAAAAACAATTAGGTTGAGTGGTTTGTCCATCTTGTCTTTTTACTGTATTAAACTGACAAGTGCAAGATTATATGTGATATATGTTGATCAGCTGTTTATAACTGTCAGTTGTCTGTTGATGTAAAGTTAAGTCTGCTGTCCTGAAAACAAAAGCCCACAGCTTTTCAAATACACACACTAGAGTTTGAGTTCAATGACTGCCTGTCAGACTCCTTTAACATTTTGCTTAACTTAACCGTTATAAACATCTTTCTAAAAGATTAATAATTTCTTACTACTTAAAGACACTTAAGCATTCTGCAAACATTAAGCATTAATTTTAACTGATAAAAGTTAAACAGGCAAACAAAAACAGCCGTTACATTCCATACTTCTCCTCCTCCTACTTTATTTTTAGTACTTAACAGATGGACAAAGTGTGTTGCATGTGTTGTGCACATCAATTGCTTTGGATTTTTTTTTTCCCAAAGCCACAGTTGCTCAAGGATGCAACATATCCTTTTGTTTTTACTTTTATCCAAGAGTAACAAAGAAAACATTGTTGAAGATTAATTTCCGCAGACTGTTATCTAAAGCTTTATCATATAGAAATATTCAGCATTCTTTCTTAAACTTTAGCCTGAAACCCCAGAAATTACAACTGTTCATTTCAAATTTGGCTAAATTCATAATTTTTAATGTTTTAATGTTTGTCTGATTTCCTTGGCATACAAAAAAAGCAACCATAAAATCATCAATTAATATGAAACCGTTTTATTGGACACTGATCTTCCATTCTCTGAAGACATTCTGATGCATGCCATTCACATTTAGACTTCACATGTTGTGGTCTGACAAGTCAAATCAATATTAGTCAGCATGACCTTTCTTTCCAATCGTTGTAGTTGTCAAGTTGTAAACCCAGAAGGACTGATTTCTGTCTTTGTTTTGCTTTCACATCTTGACAAATCACCTTTTATTGGCTTTAGGATAGCTGAACATTCACAAATACTGACCTGGGCCTCATTAAACCACTGCAGTTAAGACTAAAATGGAGAGAGATTTTTATGATGATGGGTTCTGTGGATTGTTATGACCTGCATTATTTATGGCCTTCATATATTTAATTTAAACTACATTACCTCCTTTAACTTACAGAAAAATAAACACATTTTAACAAAGAGAGCACATTTACATTTGCCAAATATTAATGTGAAAACTTCCGGCAACAGAGCTCACAGACACTAAAGCAAGTAATCAGTCTCTTCAGAGCGCCAAAGTTATCGATCAATCAGTGCTGCAACATCTGCTTTGGTCTGTCTGTTATCTGTTAGCTCACACTGTGCCAGGATGTGTACTGAATGAAAGAGAAATTTAGCTCATGTGTAACATCAGTTACATTTGACAAAACCTTGGAGGTCTTCCAGGAACTTAATGTACTCTTGATGCTCGACGGCGGTGCTCAGCTCCATCAGTTCATCGGCAAAGGTGTTGTCCACCCCCCGGTCAGCCAGGAAGTCCATCAGGTGGTCATACAGGGCCTGAAAAACAACACAGCAATGGATGAGAGCAAACATAAGACATGTCCCACAATCACACAACCCATTTGGGTAAAAACAAGCACTGTAAAAGCTGCCAGTCAGCATGTGAGTCTGTGACAAACACTTGATCGCAGGTTAGTTCATGATGTTACCAAGTATATGCCAAATGTGCCAAGAGAGTGTGTAGATCAAAATGAATTGTAAGAGTCTCAGTGATGGTGGAACTAGTTTTTACTGTTAAACTATACGGCTGTACCATAAAACAGCTGTTGTCAGAATTTGTATTGACCACCAGTCAAATTAGAGCAGCTGTTTTCACCCAAAGAGGGCATGACACGGGAGCAAAGACTGCAGTTTTTGCTCCTGAGTCATCCATCCTCAGTTAAAATGATTCATGTTAGCATTCCCACAAAGTCAAAATTGATGTTTAAAGGTTTTTAATCACATATGTATTGGCTATAGGGCATCTATGCACCAGCGTCTGATCCAAAAAGTCATTTTCTATGTATTCTTGAGTATTCTTAATGATACTTTAGATTTTGTCTTTCCTGGAAAATGATTTAAAAAATGTTGACTCATCCTGCACTCGGGGGCGTTTACTAATTTTGGGTTCAATGAAATGCTTTCTTATGACGCCACCATGGCGGAATGTCTGGGGAAACAGACCTCACTGTGCAAAACACAACTTTATAACTTTTATTCAGTTATTTGGGTGAAACTCAATCATATTTTATGGAAGAAATATTTTCTGTTTTTTTTCCTCGGATGTCCTCCAGCTACTGAGCTGTAACTGTGATTTATAGTTTCCTGATGAACAGATAAATGTATTTGTTGCTAAAGTAGAAAACCGCTAACTGTAACTTGCAACCGAGCCGACTCCACAGCCAGACCGGCACCAAACACAACCTCCAAGACCAACAGGGAATACAGTACCGAGGTTATTGTGGAATCATTTCAGGAAGATGGCTTTACTTGTTGCTCGGTTAGCCATGCATCTAGCTGACTCAGCCCCAGGATTCCAAGAGTGGCTCGGAGTCCAGGAAGAGTTGATTAAGGACCTGTGTCCACATAGTGTTTTTTTTCTTGGCAGAAAGTCACCAGCAGCATTTTGTTTTGTTATCTCTGGAAAAAGGACCCATGATGACACCAGTACCTTTCTGAAAAGTTCTCTTCAACTCAAAACACTTGGAGCAGCCACACAAAAAAGACACAGGGCGCAGTGCCTGTTCTCTAGGCGTCCGCAGATGTTCTATTCTCAATTAAAAATGTGTTGGTGGCCAGAGCGAAAAAAAGCTATGTGCACATAGGCCGTAACAGGACCGTTCTACTTTATATATACATGGATAGCTATAGCTGCTTGTTTTTACAGTTAACACAGTCTTGCAAACTTTCCAGCAGCTATTATCAAGATTCAATAACTGTGAATAAATCAGATCTTACCCAGTCCAGAGAGTCTGTGTTGAGTGTGTAGCTGTTCTCCTTCCACTCAGAGTCTCCCTCAGGCTGGAAACTGACCTCACGAATGGCAAAGATGTCGCTCTCCTCTTCTCCTTCACCATGACCCACCTACAAAAAGAAAACCGTTGAGTTACTGTTTAACTCAGAAACTGAACTGTCAGAGAGAGAGGTCAGAGACACACTGCTGCTGTCAATACCATTCATGTTCCTTCCTGTATAAATGAGTGCAGACTGTGCTCACCTCGTCTTCAGGGAAATGGCAGTCAAACACCAGGGAATGTTTTGCAGCCTGTTTTGTTACTTCAACAACAAAGTTTGGTGTTGACACAATTTCTGGCTGTGAAGGAAAACCAGGATAATAATGATTTTATTGCTCATATTTTAATGTTAACAACTTTAATCAGTTATTTTCTGTTTTTAACACAATATTCCAATGCAGCCTGCTTATATTTTACATACATCTCGAGATTATCAGGTTTGTTTTAACTCACTTCATCTTCTGGTGACTTCTGCTGTCCTTGTTCTGCCTCTTCCTCAAAGTTAGGAGGTATGCTGTTATTGACATTGAATGTGACTGTGATTCTGTAAAAAAGGAGACAGATAACAGCTTGGTAGTGAGCCCAAATATCAACAAGGACTGGATAATCACTGTATTGTATCTCCACATGTGCCATGCAAGAGCAGAAGACATTTCTCTGACTTGCATTAATCAACAATAAAGTTTTGAATCCTGACTCTTACTTTTCTCCAGCAACATTTCTAGAGAGTTTAGCCTCTGTGCCGCTCATCTCCAGTTCCCATCCTCCAGACATCTTAGGAAGACTTTTGTTTTTCTGGATCTTCCTCTCCTCTTTGATTTCATCAGACAGGAAATCGCCGAATGCTTTGTCACCTGTTTAAATGAAATAACAGCATATATAATTACTATACAGTGGAAAATGTAATACTTCTTCAAGCAATTGCATGCAACTTTCATCAGTCCAGCATGACTCTGTTTACTGGCTTGCACAAAGCTTTCAAGGCAACCTTCCCTCTCAAAGTCCAGCAGGGCAACGAGGCTTCATTCCTCGGTTTCTGCCGGGTGCTCTCGGTTTGACAAGTTTATCCTAAGAGAATTTCTTCTCCTCTGACAACTTCACTGCAGAACTTATGTTTTATTGAGCTTTGTCAGTGTTTGTTGGGCTAGCACCACACCAGCTTACACAGTGACACTATGATTTTGTTCAGAACTTAACCGTAATAAACATAATATGCACACAGGTTGATGATTAATTTATTAGATCAATATTAAAGAAAGACTGTTACTGTGTAATTGCAATTGTTAAATATCACTGGATATCAAAATCGCTCAGAAGTGGTATTAAAATAAGTAACTTTACTTAAGTACTGTGCTAGAGTAAATATTTCAGGCAACTGTACTTTACATAAGCATTTCCAGTTTATGCAGCTTTATTCTTCTACTACACTACATCTCAGGAAGAGAGCTGTTCTTTTCCCCCACTACTTTTGTCTTATAGCTTTGCTTATTAGTTACTTTTCAGATTACAGTTTTTCATATCGTTCCTGTATCTTATAAACTGAAAAATAAAGTGTTGCTTCATAGGTTGAGAAAAATTCTCCTTCTTCTTCTGATTAATAAACAGGTCAAAAAACCCAACTGATTAGCTGGGAAATGTCAAAAAGCTGAAAACAAGGCTGTTTTTCTGAGCTTGAGAAAAGATGAGATACATGGTTCTGACAGAACAGCAACACTAGGATGATCATAGGACATTGAAGATGATCAGAGTTGCAACAATTAATCAAGTAATCAATTATTATATTAATCCCCAACTATTCTGATAATTGTTTAACCGCGTTGCATAATTTTTTTCTCCTATTCTAGCTTGTTAAATGTGAATACTTTTGGTTTCTTTACTCCTTAATGATACTAACTTAAATATCTTTGTCTGTGGGAAAAACAAGACATTTAAGGACGTCATCTTGCACTCTAGGAAACACTGATTAACATTTTTCACCACTGACAGACATTTAACAACTACTAATCAGTTAATTGATAAAATAATCGACTGATTAATCGATTATGAAAATAACTGTTAGTTGCAGCCCTAAACATGATGCATTGATTAACTGTAATATATCCAGAAAAACAATGAGAACATTTCAGCAGAATGAGTACTTTTACTTGGAATACCTATAGAATACTAATTGTTGCTGACTGACAGTTTTATTTCAGTAAGGTTTTTAAATTCAGGACTTTTACCTGTAGTGGAGTAGAGTTGTTACTTGTACTTAAAGGATCTGAATACTTCACTCCTGAAGGAGCTTCACATTACTCCTCATCAGTGACTGACCTTTAAAGATCAACCCTGGATACTCATCAGGCTGTTTCACACATACCACATAAAATGTGAACTTATTTCACCAACTTACTTTTGTTATGTTTACTTATAAATAATAAATTTAGTGTTTTTATTTATTCGGGTGATGACAGTTGCACATGTTTCAAGGTGAATGCTACGCTAAGCTAGCTGCTGAAGTTCAAGTGAGAAGATGCTGTCACGTTGAGGTTGTAAACGTGACTGACTGAGTTGTGTTTAAGGGTTAAATTTTTCTAAAAATGAGGTTAAGTCGCGGTTCATTTAACATTTTAACGTGAGTGAGATGAACTCTACAGCTAAGCGTGTTTCTTTCCTTCCATGTAATATTGCATGATACCAGACAAGCTAGCTGGCTAACTGTTAGCTAGCATCTTAAAAGACTTTTACATGAAATGTTACCTTCTGTGTGCAGTCCTCCACATCCACACGACACCGAGGGGTTCAACACTTTTGAACTGAACAGTTTCGGCCTGTATCCTGACGAAGCTCCGTTGCTATTCAACATCCACAGAGACCGGGTGAAGGGCCGAATTGTTGCCGAGCTTGGAGAGCACAGTGTGGGGCAGCTGAGAGGCAGAGCTCGGGCTGTGGACGTGGTGGCTGAAGAAAGGCGAACAGCGGCTCCCACCGCTCGGACTACTGACTTTAGCATGACTGTACAGAAATATTAAGACGCGTAAGGACAGAATAAGTTAGTTGACAGCTCTCAGTAACCGGCCAGCTCCCTGTCACTGCTGCTGTTTCTGGGAGATTACAGAAAACACGTGTGGAAGGAAAGGACACATTGACCTATCGTCACTATGACCTCTGAACCGGATGTAGTACTTAAAAACAGAAAGATATAAAACAAAATGATTGCCTATGGATAAAGAAAACCCCAAATGCGATAGTAAACATACGGTCTTTACAAATAACTAATGTAATAAACTAAATTATATTTTTAAAATGTATAAGAAATGATACGTCACAACCGACTCAACGGCGCCCCCTGTGGCTTCATAATGAGGATCACAAAGAGTCATATGCTTATACATCTTTTCCTCTGAGGCTATAACAAGACTGTTTAGCATATACCTGTAATTAAATTCGGGTCCAGAGATCAGATGTCCAAAATGACATTCTTCTGGGGCAGGCAGGGGTCTACAACCTGTGGCTCCAGAGCCACATGTGGCTCTTTAGCCCCGCTCCAGTGAGTTTGGCAAAAAATGATATGGAAATGTATAACGTCTTTTTTTTTTGACATTCTAATTTTCATTTATCATATTTGTAGGTCTACAATGTTTCGTCTTTAGCTGAACGTAAATCTTTGAAAATTTATATAAATTTATATATTTTCTATTAAAACCAGGTTCACTGCTCACTATGATTTTTTTCTTTTTTTATTTGTGAAACACAAAGATTCAAGTTTATCTAAACAAGTAAAGTAAATCATCTCACCTAAAGACTATAAGTTTATTTCAAAAGTCAAAAGGTTTGAGTTGGGCTAAAGTCTCAAAAATCTGTACAGTACATTGCCTTGAAATTTTGAGTTGCCAAAATGATAATTTTTACAGTGTAAAGTGATTCTTACGTTCTCCAATTGTGCAAATATGTAGCCTATATGCCAATTTTTTAGAAAAGTTATAATATTTTGTCAACTAAAATGTGTGTCATAGCCAACATCTATGACAAATGAAACAAGAGAAAAAATCTTAAAGAGAAAGAAATTTAATAGTTGCTGCTTTTCTTTTTCTGGCCAAAAATGGCTCTTTTGATCATAAAGGTTGCAGACCCATTTTTCTAAGTATGCTGTTGTGTTGGGCTCTCAATTTCAGATATCCACCACAGACCCTTTTCACAGCAGCCATTCTGACATGAAATAATAAACACAGGTGTTACTGATAATACTAATTAATGATCAGTTGGATTCAGGTCAGACAGAGTCAGGCTGCTGCTGTTATACATGTTGCTCTCTGCTACACCAGATGTAATATAGTAACATTTGTAACAACTGTGTTTACTCGACTATTTCATATGAACATGGCTGCTGTGAAAAAGACATATTACATTTTTTATATCTAGAGTGAATATTGTGGATGTCTGTAATCTAATTATTACGAGAAAAAGCTTCCATTTCAGATATCTACAATCAAACTGTTACCAGTCATAATTTTAATTTCAGATATCTCAAATAAACATAAAAATATGCCAGATAATAATGTTATTTTGAATGTGTAACATACATTGTGACTAGTAAAAATACCATTACGAATAGCCACAATATTATGACTCGTAAAATACAAAAAGTAAAAAAATTGCAGTAATCTTAATAAATTTGGGGATATCTGAAATTGCAGTTTCTCATCATAATTCTCACTCTAGTAATCTGAAATAATATTTTCCTAAAAGAATGAAATTGTGGATATATTGTGGAGAGCATATCCAGTCTAGCTATGAAATGTTAAAACAGACACTTTTGAAGGATTTTTGAAAATCTTAAACTTAAAAGTTTTGACTGGTGTAATCAAAGTCATAGAAAAGTTGAAATATGAAGAAAGAAAGCTATTATGGAAATGTTATTATGGATATCTAAAATATCATTCCATAAGAGTGATAAGAGTGGGGACTGAGTAAATAGTACAACAGCTTGCATCCAAGACAACACCACAAGTTTATGACTCCCTGTGGCAGACAGTAAATGCAGCATCTGTCCACAAAGGACAAGTCTTTGACATGAACTGAGTCTCTGGCTCCAGAGGACATGAACATCTTGGAGGGAAGAGTTGCATCATTTCAAGTAAAGTACTGAGATGAATCAGTTTCATCATTTAGACGTCAGGTCCTGCTGCCAGAAGATGGAGCTGTTTTCACACCACTAACACAGGACTCCTCTTTTATTTGTTCTTTCTCAGAACAATTATTTCTTTTGTCGTTTTCTAAACAATTCTTACCTGGATGGTTGGCCATCAAGTGTAAGTTCATGTTTCACTTTCCCCCGAGTGCACTGAGCATCACCTGGTACACACTAAGACAACAGGTTAGTTGTACATCGATCAGTTTTTTTAATAGGCAGCATTTTTATGTATTTCATCTTTTTTTTCTTAATTCAAGTTGTTCTACATTTGTTTTTTAAAATTTAGTTATTTAAAATTCTGAAAAATGCCAGTGAAATTTTACTGTTTTAAAGGCATAAAAAGCATAGACTCATATAAACATAATCCCTCTCAATAATCACTTATGATTCCACTGTGTATGGGGTGAAGTCTGCTGCTGTATTTTCTAATTTTGTCATTATTTTGCTCTTCTGGACGCTTTACCAACCCGAAACATCAGTATTTGTCATCCTGGGAATGAAACTCGATCAGCTATCTTCCTGGTATCTATCTATCTATCTATCTATCTATCTATCTATCTATCTATCTATCTATCTATCCTGTGAACACACCTCAGTACTCTGTGTAACTCATGAATACAAAGTATAAAATGTCTGACACTATGCAAAATTGGATTAACAGTCTAATTATGACTAAATAACAATGACTGGAATTAGAAGTGATTTATGCTTTCTGACTCCCCGGCTGACATGGTGGAGCAGCTCTTTAACGGACACTCACAGATCTGTGGGTCTGTGCTTCTCAGTCTTTACTCTTCACATGTAGACTTGTGCTGTGGGACAGTGACTGGATTTTTATTAGAAATTAAACCAGTAGTGGTTATGTAAGACTTTAACAAATCATATTAAATATACTCTTCATGAACTCATCAAAGGCGTGCAATTGATCTTACAAACTTCATAACATGCAGATCTTAAATGGCCTATGTTTCCTTTGTGACTGAAAAACACATCTTATAAAGTAGATGATCTGTAACACTGAACATACAACCTCTCTGTAACACAGTCTGATGATTCTCTACAGCAACCTCAGATGCATTTGGTGTTTTAAAAATGAGAAATTATCTATGTAATTTATTGGGGTTACACTGTAATATTGTACAATCCTGAGTCCAGTGTAAAAAAAAGAAAAAGACAAGAGGAGCATCCATCCTATTCCTCAACATGGTGGTGATGATTCTACAAAGTATGAAAGACCTGAGTGGTCAGATCATTGACTATAATCTCCATGCATTGCATACATTTGCTGTCAGCATACATCTGTGGTTAGTCTGTGTAGAGGCTGAGGAACATACAACAGCAAAGAGTAGAACCTGGAGAATAAGGCATGCTACTTCTCCTCATGTGCATGTATTTGGGGGAACATGGTGATACAATCATAGATTGAAAAAAGGCATGCACAAGAGAACCGGACAAGTGCTGCATGTAGAGTAATTATCAAAGTGGAACCATGTCACTGTGACATGTAAAAACTTCAGATTTTAACCCTAACTTTGGTGATTTTTTTTTTTTTAACATTTTCATTCTAGTTACATAATCTCATAGATTAAGACAATTTTAATGTCTTTGCATATATAAAACCCTTTAAGACCACTTTGTATAAACCAAAAATTACATGGTGGGAATGCTCAACACATGACTGCTTCTTAGCTTCTGAGAAGCTAACATTTCAGAGGCAAAGATAAGCCAATTAAAGGGTAACTTTGGTATTTTTTTTTAAAACTTGGACCATATTTTCCTATGTTTTTGTTTTTAAGTGACTAATGGAGACAACAACTTTTAAAACTGGTCCAATATTGCGACAGTGCTGCAGCTGGCAGACATGAAACTGAGCTGCAGCATGTCTGAAAACATTATGGACAGGATGGCTACAGAGACAGACCTTAACCAGAAACAGACATTACATCACTCTGTTCAAAGCGACCAGACTCCATTGTCAAAAAGAGTCATTTTACCTCTCTGGTCTAACAGCCTCAATCGTATAGTTGTTTGAGTTATTGTGTGACTTTTGGTGTTTTGAAAGGTTAAAAAACCATAAAACGTTTTTGCTTCTGTGAGCTGCAGCGCTCTCGCTGGACCAATTTCAAAATATTTTATCAGTTTTTAACCCTTTAAAACACCAAAAGTCACACAGTAAACACAACAAACCTACCAACTGAAGCTGCGGTGGACCAGAGGGGTAAAGATTTTTGTCTGGTCGCTTTGAACAGAGCGTTGTAGTGTCGATTTCAGGTTACGCAAAAAGGATGTTGCTCTTTTAAAAAAGGTCTCTCTCTGCAGAGATCCTTTCCACATGTTGCAGCTCGGTTTTGCTTCTGCCAGCATCTGCAATGTCACACCACATACTGAAGTGTGCCTTCTCCGCGCATTTCATAGAAGATTTGTCAGCAGAAAACTTTCTGTGAAGTTCTTCTTGGATATGTGTGAATATTCCTGATCCATCAACAATACAAATGATTGTGCGTACAGAGGGTGTCGATGAGCACCAGTAAAAAAAGACGCGTGCCAGTGGGTGCGGTGTTGGTGAGCAGAGCGGTTGAATTTAAGTTTAGCAGTGAGGTTGTCTAGTGGCAGTAAATGTACAGTTTGCCCACAGATAAACACTGTGGAAGAAGTTTTCATGTCTAGTTTCTCAGCTGCTGGGTAAAGTGATTACAAACTGGAGCAGAGTGAACTGCTCTCTAGGTCTTGAGCACACTGCTCCGCCCACATCACAAAATGTGGCTAAAATGCTTTCAGTGCCTTTTTATTGGGCAAGAGCCTCACGTTTATGCACGCATTGTCGAAAAATAGACTTGAAATCTAAATAAATGCTTCAGGTCATATTAACATCCATCAGATGCAGCTGGGACACAAGTATGGAGCTTGTGCAGACAGCTGCATGGATTAAAATGAGTGTTTCTGTTGCGTGAGACGTGTGAATGAAAAACAGACTTGCCTGTGGTTGAGACAGGGGGTTAGACATGAAAACATAGGAAAATAATGTTAATGAAAAATACAGAAGTTACCCTTTAACTCTTAATTACTATTCAAAATGACAGTGAAACAACCACAACCCAGTCTACCATAACTTTCTGAATCTTTTTGGGTGGGTGGCTTAAGAACTAAGTACAATATTTTGTGAAATTAACTCATGTAGAGTTGCATTCTATCAAGTCTGATTAGATTTTTGTGAAAGAATGAACAGATAAATCATCTCAGCCCAGGAAATTGCTTATCTGAGGACCTGTGCTCCTGTGAGGTTAATCTGTGCTGTTAAAATGCATGCAAGTGTTGAAAGAACTGATGCATGGAACCTCAAAAAGGCTCTTTTTTATGTGTTTAACAGGTGGCCAAATGGCAGGATGAAATACGATCAGGCAGAAGAAACACTGTTTATAAAATCTGAATGACAGTCTTAAAGAAGTCAAAGTTGTGAGGCCTCAGTATGCAGATTTCTGCTGCAGTGACATGTGCCAAATGCCTGTCAGCTGGGAGGTAGTGAAATCCAGAGAAGTTTACAACACAGAAAATGTTCTGTTCTGATTTGCACAGAAATAAGTGTCTTTATCCAAATCCAGCTCTGTGAAGAGAATACAGTTTCCAGTTTCTGTCACTGGATGGTTTGACCAAAGTGTCCTTGCATTGATTGACTTCAGTCAGTCCTAGTTTCTCCGTCCGTTAGCTCTTGGTGGCTCGGATTTTGCGGCCGAAGTACTCTGGCGCTGCGTCCAGCAGCCAGTCGGCGTCCACCAGACACAGGTCTCTCATGTAGCAGCGGGAGGTGTGCAGCAGCTCATTGAACACCACGTATGCTGGCTTGGCCTGGAAAAGGACAGAGGACGGGTGGATGGCCACGGGCTGGTGGGTGTCCAGAGCTAAGTAGCTGCCGTCAGGTTGTAGCTCCGCAGCGTTGACGAACATCCCGTGGGCGAGGCAGCGGCGAACGTTCCCTGTGTCCGCCCCGCACGACTCCAGCTTCAGATTCAGCTGGTAAAACAAGCAGCACAGGATGAGACTGTTTGCTCAAAATGGTGCTTCACTGGTCGTCAACGTTACAAGATTTAGTTTTCAGTAAGATCAAGTGGGCTGCTGTCGCTACTGATGAGACCTACTGTTCAGAACTATTTCTGTCATGAGGAACACTTGATATCAAGACAACTTAACGACACTGTTGGCTGTTTTATTGAGCTAATTTAGACATGCGCGACACAGAAACAATGAAGCTCTTTAAAGACTTTTTGTATACCTTCCTATCATAGTAACTTTTTTGGCGCATCGTGTCTGCAGTCAGAGGTGGGACTGGTCAATCACACAGCAAACCCAGAGCGCCGCCTGGCTGTGTTCATAGGATTACTGATTCAGATTTGTTGTACTTTCAAGCTGTAGGAATGAATTCCGGATAGTAAAGTCAGTTTCAGGAACTCAGTGAATCAAGTCGGCATTAAGCAATTAACAGTGTGCGTCCGGCCTTTGATTCAGATGTTGGAAGAATGCAGCTGAGGGTGGGCACAAGCGAACAAGGAGCACACGTTGGCTGACATGACACAGGACCAAATGAAACTAAATGTAAATACTGCTGGAAAATAGCAGATTAGTGCATCCGCCTAGTGTTCTGAGAGCACCCAGTGCAGAGTGAGAGGCAAGTGTGCACGAAAGTTGCTGCTGTTTTTTTTTTCCAGATGAAGTAATCTATTACACAGTTGTAATTATCAAAATAATGTCACTACACAGCGTGAACTATGAGATAATAGCAGCCATACAAGTGTAACTTACAGGCCTGATATGACTTAGGTTAATAGCTGCAAAAGATGTAAAATTATGCCTATTTTTCTTGTTTTGTAAAAAAAATCCTTCACGAGGCACTTCACCAATTTTGCACCTTCCTTAGAGTTAAGAGCCTTTTTATTTAACCAGAAACAGACACTATATTAATCTGTTCAAAGACAACAGACTCCATTGATAAAAACAGGCATTTTACCTCTCTGGTCTGACACAGGTTTAATTGTTTAGTTTGTTTGTGTTTTTGTGTGACTTCTGGTGTTTTGAAAGGTTAAAAATTGATAAAAGATTTTCGCTTCTGTCAGCTGCAGTGCTCCTGTTCAATATTGGACCAATTCTAAAATGTTTTACCGGTTTACATCTAACTGAACCAACTAGATGTTTTGTTTTATTATTAACAATTTTTTTTTGCATTTATATCGTTTGTTTTTTTGTTTTTTTTGTCACTGGTACTGAAAAGACACAATCTTTGTCATTGTTATTGACATTTATCAATGCTTGGTGCACTTTTTTTGTGCTGTTTTGACGGAGTTAGAGCCCAAAATACCCCCCAGGTGCACTTGTTCATTTTCATATAAAGCAGATTTTATGAAAGTTTTTGTGAAAAATGCCTTTTCGGTTCCCTGGAAGAAGTTGCCTTTGATTTTAGTGAATTTTACAAAATAACTTGAACTTTCTTTGGAAATTTTCACTTGCTCCTGCAATTTCATTGCAAAAAATACACTGCAAGATGCATCGCAATTTTAAAAAAAAAAGCTGCCTTAAAATCAGGCGTTTTGGCCCACAACAATCCCCCTGAACCATCCTGGAGGGACTGATTAACGTTTCATTGATGGTTACAGAGGTGATGTTGTAAATGAGATGTTGATTTCAGGTGATACTGTCCAGCCCCACACAGAACATTCACATCCACAGTATTCAGAAGGATTTTCAGACGTGTACCTTAAGGCAGATATCCTTGAGTTGTGCCTGGACCTCCTTCACCAGACCCATGTTCCTGCTGTTGACAAAGTTCTCCCGACACCACTCCTTTAACAGCAGACATATACAGAGTTAGAAAAGAGCTCAGCAACTACAGTTTATTTATTTTCATTGTCGATTATTTTCTCAATTAATGGCTGCTTTTGTAAAATGTCAGAAAATTATGAAAAATGTTTCCCAAAGCCCAGGATGACGTCCTCAAATATCTTGTTTTACTCACAACCCAAACATATATTCAGGTTACTGTCACAGACAAGTAAAGAAACAAGAAAATATTCACATGTAAGAAGCTGAAAACAGAGAATTTGGACTTTTTTTTGCTTTTCTTCCCCGGCTCATCCAGCTTTATTCACCTTATTCCCACTGACTTTCTTGAATGCCCTGTAAATGTTGAGCAGCGTCATGTGGTCTCCTTCGCTAGAGGTGAACTTCTTGCGCGCAGCGAGCACCTCTTCCCGCCGGGCAGGAGGGTTGTACAGTACAGTGTCCACTGAGAGCAGAGACACGATGCTCAAAATCTCCTCGGAGCAGGAGTAGTCGGGGGACAGCAGGATGGTCTGTGAGACGGAGCAAATAAGGGACGTGTCACAGAAAATTCTGTCTGGGTGGTGCGTGAGACCAACGTAGTGCTGTGAGCTTTTGTCAGAATCCAACAACAGCATCAGGATGTATTTGTGTAACATTTCCCTACATGTACCTTGGCATATCTGGGCTCCAGAGGGAAGCTTGCCATCTTCTTTCCCAGAGCAGTGAGGAGAACCTGCCCCTCCTTCTTCTCCACAGCTCCCAGCAGCTCTAAATGCTCCACAGCAGAGCGGACGGCCTCTGGGGTAAACACAACAGGTTACTACGACGACCTACCAACCCTGCTCCATGACCAGAGGTGCACAGTGCTGAACAGCACCTTACCTGGAGAAGGCTTGGACATGAAATCAAAATTCATCACATCTGGAATCCCCAGAGCCATGAGCTGCAGCATCACACCGGCCAAGTTACACCTGCACACACACACACGCACACACACACACACACAGGGGAAAAGAGCAGGCCGTTCAATCACACTGACCTAAATAAATCAACACACGGGAGATTTTCCTGCAGATCAGCACATATTGAATATAGCTGCGTCCTGCGGTACCTCTGGATCTCAGGCACAGTCATGGGGATGAGATTGTCGAATTCCTGCTCGGTGTAGAGTCGATAGCAGGAGCCGGAGTCCTCTCTGCCGGCCCGGCCCGCCCGCTGCCACGCCTGGGCTTTAGAAACCCTCTGCACTGCCAGCACCTCCAGCCCGCTGTCTGAGAGTCACACAGCACATGTACAATGAGAGGAGAGCAAAACACCACGCGTTTGTGTTATAAATAAATACATGAAGCATTCTTGATGTTATAGTTTGAAGGATGTAACTGTTAGGGATTTGTTACAGAATTAAGTGAATTAATAGAGTGTAATTATAAGCAGGTAATCTGACTTGCTACAACAGTGTCTTCTTTTAAATCACTTTTAAAGACTTATTTTTTATTGAAATGCTTTTTTATAATGTTATTTGAATCTTAATTCTTAACTATTGAGTTACACTGTACTTATCCCTGGTGCTGTACTTATGTCTTGCACTGCTTTATAAAGCAATGATTAATCGCTTTGTCATTTATTAAACGATCCTTAAATTAATCACCAACTATTTTCATAACTGATAAATCTGTTGGAGTAACTTTTTTTGCAAAAAAAAAAAAGTGAATATTTTATTGTTTCTCTAGTCCTCTGTTACAGTTAACTGAATATGTTTGGATTGTGAGTATAACAAGATATTTGAGGACGTCATCTTGGGCTTTCAGACACACTGATTGACATTCTTCACCATTTTCTCACATTTTAAAACAACAAACAACAAAACAACTATTAAACGATTAATCAACTATCAAAATAATCATTTAGTTGCAGCCCTACTGCTTCATATATTTTTAAGTTTTATTGCACAAATTGCTTTTAAATTTTATCCCTTGGTATTTTATGTCTGATTTTTAATCATCTAATATTTATAAGTTTCATTCCTCTTTTATTCTTTATGCTTTCCTGTTTATTCATTCACTACTGGATATTTTATTGTTGTTTTCTCTATGTAAAGCACTTTGTAACGCTGGTTCTGATAAGTGCTATAAACAAATAAACTTTATTATTATTATTTTATTACATAGCTTTGTTAAATGCTCGACTCTGATTGGTCAGTTGCAGGATTCTAAGATCTGTTATTTCTATATAACAGATTGTTGTTATGGGGAACAGACTGTTGCTATGGACACTAGGGCTGAACGATTAATTGCATTTGCGATAATATCGCGATATGATAAAACGCGATTTTCTAATTGCAACGTGTGCGATTACAATGTGGCCAGGTTAAAAAAACGAGAGAGACGAGAGACAGGAGAGAGAGGGAGAGAGAGAGAACGGACCACTCTGCTGCACCAACTTTTAATGCTGCACCTTAAACTGTTGCACAATGGTCTCTGGCTGGACGGAACAGTCAGAAACTGACTCAACTGAGACTTTAGTCTTGAAGAGGAACAGCACATCAGCAGTGAGGAATTATTTTGGTTTTAAAAAGGAAGATGATGCGCAGCGTCAGGTGTTGTGCAGAACATGCCCTGTTGCTACTTCATGGGGCAACACTACAAACCGCTTCCAGCACTCCAGCACCACAAAGCCATTTACGACAGTTGTATGACTAAAATGCCGAGCACCAGTGCGCCACACATGCTAAACCCAAGACAGGCATCACTGCCCGACATGTTTGAAAGTGTCACTCCGTATGAGCGCAGGTCTAAACGGCACAGGGAAATCACTTGGCAATAACCGAGTTCATTCTAAAGATATGGTGCCTGAGTGATGAGGTGAGGGCTTTTTGAAAATGACACGTTTTGACCACATGATTAACATTGTTATGAACATAATACAAACTGTGCAGGCTGCGTACAGCTCGATCTTCGCTGCTGCGGCATGTGAGGATGAAATGCCAAGTTCAGCCAGTGATCTGTCTCTGACTGAACAGCCTCAATGAAGTGATATTTTACTATTCTTCATATTTTAAACGAACGAAATTCGTTAAAACAAGTCAATTGGTGTTATGATATGATATCGAGCCGAAACAGATTCTACATTCCGATCGTATTCTGAGGCAGCTGAGCGCAGCTGACGTCTCCCATCGTGCGCGCTTCAATGTTCAACACAGTCTGCTTAATAAAGTAAATGATCGCTCAACATTAAAACGTAAAACTCTAAAACAGCTCTCACTCACTTGGTGTGAGGCTTCAGATTGATTCTTCAGCAGTTTTTGGCATCTTCCATCAGTGAGGCGCTTTTTGCCACAGCGGCTGACGTTAAATCCATCTGAAGCTGCAGTATTTCATCCAGATGTGTTTTGGATAAACTATAAATCCAGTGTTCTTGAAACTTTAGGCTTTCACCTGGAATTTTGTCTGATATTCCAAATGTTGCAGCAAACCTCAGTCCAGCGGATTTTTTCCCTCCAGCGCAGCGCACTATTTACACATTTCCATTGTTTAATCTATTATTTCCACACAAAGTTGGTGTCAGACATCGTGTTGTGTGTCTAATTCAGATGGTAGAGCAAAACGTTTCTGTATTAAATGCATTAATGATCGGAGGTGCTGGAATTCATGACACTTTGTGCTTGTTAACTAATTCCTAATTAAAACTCTCTCGGTGTGCTCGGCCATATGAGAGCAACAAAACACACATCAGCCCGCATGAAAATCAAATACCAAGAATAGTACAGCAACATTCTATGGCTTTATTTTTCTTTCCTGTTAAATGCCAATTAAACATATTAGACTATGGCTATTTTACAACCGCATTTTTCCTGCTTTTTTTCCCTAAAATAATAATTAAAAACATCGCATATTAAATCACAATCGCAATATTGAAGAAAAAAAATCACAATTAGATTATTTTCCCAAATCATTCAGCCCTAATGGACACAGGTCTGATCATAGACTCTGGAGGAACAGTAAAATAATTGTTAAATCACTAAAGTCATTTTAAAATTAATATTATGGGCGGTGGAGTAACCATGTAACAAGCTGGATATTGTACAGTGAGCAGGTCATTATTGTAAAATAAACTCCTTCAGAATGATTCAAGTCCTGCATCATCCTGCCAGGATTTATTCCACAGTAATGACCTGCTCACTGTACATTATCTCTTACATACTCATCTAAATTTGAGCAGCTCAATTCTTTAAAGAACTTCTATCACATTATATGTCAGCTACCATCAGTGGTGGAGGAAGATCCTTCCAATGTCACATTTGTTGGGTTCTGTACCTCTAGAGCCGGGGTCCTCAATTAGCGGACCGCGGTCCACGACCGGACCGCGGCACACCTCTCTGCGGACCCAGGGCAAATGGCACTTTTCAAAAAAAAAAAAAA
>JAJHUR010093941.1:2771-24951 GCA_027495735.1 Lutjanus campechanus | reverse complement strand
TTTTTCAAATCTACTCAGACATCGCAGCGTCTTCAACTTTACCACACGCACACACACACACACACACACACACACACACACACACACACTCACTCAGGCATTTCATTCGTGCACACACACACTCACACAGAGGAAACAATGCTGTAATTAAGATTACTGGGTTGTCTCAACATGAATCATGATTTCTTTAACTATGCATACCCAAAATGGGCCAAAGGCTTTATGCCCGTGGGTCCCACATGACAGCAACAGTAATATGTTTTAATGAGCCCGGGTCCCTGATGAGACTCTACATTTGTCATTCAGGATCCTGCACTGTAAAAAGTTTAACAATGCCATTAAAAACATGGCTTCAAGTCACAGATTCTTGATCACGTCTGGGCCAAGTTCAGAAATTTGTGTGAGTGTCTAATTAGATGTTTTACAGTTTCTCAAATAATTCAGGCTCAGGTAGTTAAATTATTTATGAATATTACTTATGATATCACGGTTAGCCATCTACCCATATTATGGCAAATGGTAAATGGACTTTTATCTATATAACACTTTTCATCTTCTGATCACTCAAAGCACTTTAAAATACATGTCCCATTCAGCCATTCACACACACATTGATACACTCAGAACTTAACTCATTCACATACTGATGGATATGCCTTTCGAGCAATCTGGGGTTCAGCATCTTGGATTGCAAGCAGATTTATGATCTCATGTTTAGAAAAAAATATGAAAAAAATGTAATAAATTCAAAAATTAATTAAATAATAATAATAATATATTAAAAGAAAGAAAGGAGCAAGGAAAACAGGCCATATGTATGATGTACCCACACGATATACACATGTCTATACATGCATTAAAAAAAGTTCAGACTGAATCCTTCAATATTATTTAATTATGATTCATGTTTCGTTCATTTGACTTCCAGCTGTTAAATGAGGGTGAAGTGAGTTTTAACAAATTTCTTGTTATCTGTTTCAGAGCCCTTAATAGAAGCAAGGTATACAAGGTACTTGTAAAGGCATCTATTTATTTCTGATGTGAGTTCAGATGGTGATGTACCACAAAGAATACATTTTGGCTCGACTGTCTTTTTAATTAGGAGAACTTTTATATGATACATTTGTAGCTTTTTCAAGTAGGAGGTCTGAAATTTTTGAGTCTGACTTGTCTGGAACATGGCATAAGTGTAAACAAAAGTGTATTAAATCTCATCAGTATTTTATCAATGATATACAACACTTTAACTACTAAACTACTAAAGACATCAACTTCCAATGCGGATATAAAATTCAAAAACTGTCAGCACTCACATGTGAGGTTTCTGCAGGACAGCGATGATATTTACAGCACAAATATCATTAAAATGCTCGTTAGAACAATTTCTAGCAGGACGTCAAAGATGTAATATGTACTTAGGTAGTGTGTTTACCAAAAGCACCCCTGAAACTATAGGACAAATTTACTTTAGGCTATAGCCCCATGAATAAAACATGGGCCACTGTGGCCTTGGCATGCACCGATTTGTGTTTTGTTTGTGTGCATTTTATTTGAGAATAAGTGGGAAAATATTGACCTCCCAATGCAAGGTTATCTTTTAATTGCTTGATAGCGGTGGTTACATAAGATGAAACAGCATTCGAGCAGGGAATAAATTAACTTTTAATTAGAAACATCATATTCCAATTCACTCTCCTTGTTTGCTTGTTATTGTTGTTGTCTTTTCATAGAAGTGAGAGACGTGCATTGAAAAAAAAAAAGATAAAAAAGCTTACAATGGGAGTGATATGCCACAGAAGCCTTGATAGACCCAATTACCGCACAATGTCCCACTGTCTTTCCAACAAATAAACCTTAATTTCACAGAGGCAACATGGCTAAATGGAGTAGTCGTGATTATGCACTACAGTGATTTTTACTCAAACAAAACAAGGCTAAGTGGAGTCTGTGCAGTACAGTCCTAATACGGTAATTATCACCACCCTCCTCATGCGTCTACCCTGCACTTGCACACCAAACAGTTTATTTTTTAGATACAATATAACCAAAACCAACCTGTCTTATGACCACATAAATAGATACTCTGACATTATAACTTCTGCTCTGGCCTTCTGGACACAAAAGAGATTTTTAATCAGCTTTGGAGCATCAGAGTCACAGCAAGAAACAGTAAAGGCAATACAATACAGCCTCAACTCTATAGTAAGCTAAAAAGGTAAAAAGGGACAAAAGGGTGCAGGGCCTGATACTGAAATAAAATGATTAATTTACCAGAAATGTATTAATCTGAAAAAGAAGAAAGCACTGAAATCCAATCAAAAAGAAGCCTATTCTATTTGTCTTGTGTGGTTATACAATTGGGTATTGAGTTGGAGTCACTGAGTCACATGATCTGAAATCTATTGGAAAAACCTGCAATAACTTTCTATTCAATATTTATGTAAAATAAATTAGTTACACATTGGTGTTATCTTATTAGTGATCAGAACAGGTGTGGAAAATATCATTGGTTTCGTGTCATTCTGACAGTAATTTATTGACAGTCCCTAAGTGAACTGGAGGGAAGTTTAAGGAAGTGCATGTAGCATCTGATCAGGTAGAGACAATACGAAAAGGAGACATCTTACATAGTGACTTTTTAATGTACTGACAAAGTAGACAAAGTAGGATGCAAGAACAGCCGTTTAAACAGCTTCTGACCTGTTAATCAGGGAAAATAGCTGCACTGACATGCATACGTGTTTTCTAAATGATCTGGCAGGTACCAACGCTCAAAAAGTGTTTGATATCCAGTCCTATTTACTTCTGTAACTTAAGGTACCTTATCTTTTATTACAATAACACATTTGTTTGCCTCAAAATTGCCTGTTCCATCAAAGCAGCTGCTGATCTATCTTTACTGGAAGGTTTGTAATGTGAATTACTGTATCCTTCAGTTTGGCTTCATATTTTGTGGCATAAAGCCTAAAAGGCCCTTCTGTGAAATACATGAGAGGATTATCCACCAGTCAACATGTTTTACGGCGACCCCAGGTTGATATCACTATGAATATAAAATCCATACATGCCTGCTTGCTTAATCCATCATGTCTAATAGGAATTTGATCTTGGTAGGGGAAGCACATATTGTGTGTATTGATCACCAGCTCACCTCTATGACATTTATTTATTTTATAATCCCATACTTGCCAGTAAATGAGAAAATGGCGCCAACTTTACCACTACAAAACATTTATTCTGTACACAGTCATTCCTTCTACCCTGTTTCAGAGCAGCTAAACACTTTGACTGTACGGTGCAAAAGAACCACAATTATAACAGAAAAAGAAAATGATAATATCTCTCAAATGGCCTCATACAGCATATTGATTTCTTTTTTTCTTTCCAAACTGTTCTCCTGAGTGATGGAGCCAAAGTGCAGCAAAAGATGAGACTGCAACGCTAACATCGATACAAGAAAAGAATCTGAAATACTCATTGAACATCTTTTGGATATTTGAAAATGTTTCTGAATGATAAAAAAAAATCAAGTTGTGTGGTTTATGGTATTAAAATAATTCACAACTCTTTAAAATGATGGCCTCCATTAGCTGTAAATGATGATAAAAATGCTTAATAGTCTCTGAGACTCACAAGTCAGTCTCTAAATGCTTTATTTAACAGAGACTGAGGAGAATCTTCCAGTGATAATGCAACTCAAGTTTTTACTGTGAAAAAATATGACCTTACCATAAAACCTGCTTTTAGAATAGAGTTTGAAGTTTTCAGTATTTTTGAAAGACAACCTGACTGTAAGAATTTATCCACAAGACATGACAAGTTATCAAATATTGTTTAACTCTCTTCTGAAGATCCAGCTGGCTTGTGAAATATAATTTCATGTGCAGATGAATTATACAGACCACAGGGTAAAGAAGTTTTAAACCCTGCTGGCAATCCTGCCGCTGGTTATACTCGCACCAAGACACAAAGGTGTGGGGTTTCAGGTGGATGTGTGAAGGTGGTGTCTTAATGATGATGGCCACACTTCAGGGCTCGACAGCAAAGTCAGCTGCAGGGCAGCAGCGTCTCACAGGTAATGGATTTGAGTTCCCAGCGGACGTCTTTAGACAGTCTGCACAGCCTGTTCTAATTGATGAAAGGCAACGCTCAGATTAAAGACCTTGGACTAAAAACCAGAGCTGGAGAAGAAATGTCAAATGTTGAACCCCGTGTCTTTAAAAGGTTGCGTCTTTGTGTATTTATCTGCGTATAAATTCATATATGTGTGTGAGAAAGTCTTCCTGTGTGATAGTCTGTCTGACCTACAGCACCTGTGTGACTTTCCTCTGAGCTCGGAGGCAAACTGTTGTAGCAGGCAGGCATGCCTTGTGATAAAAAGGAACTCTGACATCTAACACAGCGATGGCTGGAGGTGTGCAACACCTTTTTATGTCTCTCACGCTTTATCAAATATTGATTGCATTGAAAGCCTCTGCTGAGAGCAAAGGGTCCACATACAAAGAGTCGGTCTTTCTATGTGCTTTCAAGGGAAAGCTTGCTCAACAAACATTTCCCTCTCTGATATTCCCCTGCTGTCCATTATAAACCCAAACCGCTCCCAAATATATATAAATTTATGAGATAAGCTTTGCAGGTTGCATTTTGACCTACGACTGTGACTCCTGTGTCTGCCCCGATGGGGTCTTGATGCTGTGAGAATAATGAAATATTACACGATTTCCATGGAGTTAAAGCCCTGTGAATGTTTGATATTAAATCAAACTTTGCATCTCCAAACTGTTAAAGTGTCAGAAAAAACAAACAGAAGTTCAAGCCTACAGTCACTCTAGTAGCGTTGCATCTGCATCTTACGATTGTCTCTAACACTCAGCAGCTATGATGAAATAAATGTAAAAATGGTAGTGGTTGGTATGATTCCAATTGTCATGCTAACATGCTAAAATTGACAGCTTTAACAAGCTGATGGGAATGCTGTGATTGTAGTTTTCTCCTGTATTTGGACATAAACCAACGCATTGAACATGTTAAAAACTGGACCTTATGGTGGCACTAAATGGGAAGTTAAGGGATCGCCAAAATTATTGCAATCTCATCCTCCTCGGAACACTGACTTTTGTATCAAATTTCATGGAAATAACTATGACCTCAAAACAAAAAATGTAATGTCAGGGTATCACTAGAGTCAATCAAAGCAGCAGAGTGACTGACTGACTAAAGCTGGAATTATTAAGCTGGAACTCTCTGTACAATTATACCTGCCAGGAAACCCTGGAAGACCGAGTAGAGCATTAGTGAAGTAATAGCACCACGTTTCCCAGGGTTGTGTTGCCGTTACACTTTAAAGCAGCTTTGACCTACAGTCCTACAGCCAAACTACAGGTGTGACTAACAAGCTTCAACTTCTTAATTTATTTCAGACGTACACAAACATTTTTCTGGGTTTTACAGAACATATGAAAAGGACAAACAATGCCATTATGAGATTTTTAGGTGTGCGTACTGCAGAAGGCACAGTGCTGGTGCTGTACAAGCAACAGAGGGAGGGAGGTCCGGTAAAGGTCCCCTGAAGGTGTTCTCACTCTCGCTCTCATTTCTTGGAGGTGATTAGCCATTTCCCTTTGCTCCCATACATCCATACATCATATGGATTGGGTCTGTGGGACAGACACAGAGCAGGAAACTAAGTATGCACACACTTGCGAGGAGAGAAGGGCGCTTGCAAGTGCGAGTGTGGGTGTGGACTGTGGTATGGCAGGGCACTGACTTCTATCTCCAGGGTCGTTGGCTGGTAATTAGTTTTGCTCTAATGGCCGCCTGGCGAGGTCAGGGGATTCCTGTAATCCCTCCTCTATCTGTTCACCTCCTGCTCGCCTCTTACTACTAATCTCTCTAACCTATCTCCTCCTGCCTCCCTTCTAACAACATCTCCTTCAAGAAATCACGTGTCCTCCTCACTTTCTCCCCGTCTTTTCTCCAAACAGCCAGTCTCACTGTCTTGTTTACCTCTTGTTTATTCCACTTAACGAATGCAACACTTTTCTCGTGCTCTAATTGTGTTTCTTTTCTTTGCCAACTTTCTCCTTCATTTCCTCCACAAGATATTAATACAAAATGCCTCCTACACACATTTCACGCTATTCCAATTCCCCATCTCTCTTTGTTTCGTCCTCTTTATCTCATTCCCCCCTTTCACTTGGCCGGTTCTACTTTACAGATCATAGCTTAGAAACCTGCAGAGTTGTACAGTGAGTTTATTATTATTCAACTGGGATTTTTAAATTCACACATTCTCTCCACTGACGGCTCCAACTGCGAAACATTATCAAAAAGAACAGACCATCTGTGCCCGAATCACAAGCTTCTATCCTCACTCCCTTTTCCACTTAAAGCTAACAGATGGAAGTGCAGTTATACAGGCAGCTCGCACACAGTGCGCTTATTTATTTCCTTACAGGACACATTCACATGCAGTAAAATATGCTTGCGTGTCAGAGGTGTGTTTATTCTTCCTAATATTTAGTCAGGATTGCAGAGAGAGAAAAGGAACTATTTCAGTAAAAGCTACTGGGGACCTTAAATGCTTGCTGGTTGGGAGAATCTTGACGGAGCAAAAGAGTTTTGGGTTCAATTCAAGGTTGTGGGGTTTCTTTTTGCCATGATTATGTTACATAAAACCATTGTTTCAACAGCATTTCACTGGCTAAATGTCAGTGTGTCGCTAAAGCACAGGTAGGAACTGAGGCTGTCATTTTTCATTAACCATTTACTTACTAACATCTCAAAACAATGTCCTCTTGTTGCCTACTTGCAAAAAATCCAGAAGAATGAAAAAAGAGGAAAACAGAGGGAAGAATTAATGTTTTTGTCTACTGGTCAAATGTCTAGTGAATGTTCAAATTTTAGCATTGTTTTGGGGGTTAGGGTGGAGTTTGCTGGTGAGTCACATAAATCTACCAGGCACTAAGGATGTTGCAGATTTCCCCGTCGGCTACACACAAATTGTAATTTAGGCTAGCTGACTAGTTTAATGGGAAGAAAATACATATAAAACAGTTCAAATGGAGAAAAAATAATTAACTGATAATGTTAAACACTGTCTGAAAAAAATATAGTGTGTTAATAGCCATTTGAAGCTCTTAATCACATTCTTCAATAATCAAATTATATTTTAAAAGGCCTCTGAAATGTGAAGCACTTTGTACCGTGTGATAGGAACATTACTACATGGTCTAACTTTTCAGACCGAGCAGGATCAGTGTCTGCAGGTAAACAATCATTTACCCATAGCTGCCACTCAGAAATGGCTAACACTAACAGTGTTAGCGGCAGCGGCAGCCTGCTCTACTTGCAGGTCAACGGCCATGTCTGTACTGAATGTGGTTACATTTGGCTGTGGCTCCATTTGAGTAGTTATAAGCCAGTTTATTCTGACACAGTCTATATACAACCTCAATTTCATTTTCAAGATCAAAATACTGTACGACGATTCGATATGTCATCTGAGCATTACCGAAGGGAGAGAGGGGCTGCCGTTTGCCAAAGCTGCACCCCCCAGGAACAGACAAACCAAACACTGGTACTAGATTGGGCCATGCGCATTTTCATTTAATTTGTTCACACTCGTCCTTTAATTTGATCAAGTATCTGGTTGATATTTGTGTCCTGAGGGAGGGTTCTTATTGTAGTTCTCTTGGAGAGAGCGAGAGACTTGTGAAAGCATGGAGAAAGAAAATTATCATTAGTTTGAAATGTGTCTGACATTACACGGTCGGTTAAGACACACAGCTGTTTATCTTGTAACTGTTTCCGCCGGGGCTGCACTACAAACTATTCTGCTGTTTCAGGTGATGCATCATTTCCACAACAACTCTTGAAGCCTTCAGTGAACTTAATTCTGATGCATCATAGGTCACTGGCATGAAGGATAATAAAAAAAACATTCTCTATTTTCACATTATTTCATTAGGAATCACACTTCAGCCATTAGACATTATATCAAATATATCACGGAGGAGACAATAGCCCATAAGTATGTAAATTGAGAAGAGCTGGTGAATGAATAAGGAAATTCCGTCCCCCACTGCTGTCTGGCACACCTGGCTCGCTAAGGAGCTCATTTGGAAGCCAAGGATTAGGCCTAATTACTGCTTTAATTAGCAAGTTGCTGAGGGCCTCATCCCACCCCACCGCCACCGCCGACGGCACACAGCACCGTCAGACCGGGTGGCCGGGGAGGGAGCAGATCAAATGAGATCTAATTGATGGCAGCTTAACATCATAAAAGCTGATGATTGGGGAGGCTGGTGCTCAGCTGAGTCAAGTCAAAACAGAAAGGGGGGGGGGACTCATTCATATTTAATGGGACTTTTCAAAGGCAAAACTGAATATTGAGGAATAATTAGGAAGCGTGTGTCACTCAAGGATCCAGTAGCAACAATGGACTTAAAACGTCCCAGAAAAATATTAATTTCCCCTGAGGTCATCAAAGAAGTCATCTTGATGCCAGCTGGAATTTTTTTAAAAAAGGATTTAGAGGGGTTTTCTTTTCTTTTTGTGTCAGCAGAGTTTGCTGTTGACATCTATGCTTAGCGACATTCACACTACTTGTTATGGAGGCTTACATCAAATGAACATGGCATGAAATAAATCAAACCATCTTGAAGCGTCCTCCCCCGTGGTGTGCATTCTCAACCGCGGGTTTAAACGAGCAAGAGTCAAAAATATTAATTTCTTTAATTGCAAACGTCAAAGTAATCGCAGCAGCAAGAGTCAGACTTCTGTGATGGATTTTAAAGATTGAAAAATAATTAGCAGAGCACCCTAGAGGTCTGTTTTTTTTCCCCCCTCTGCCATCATAGTAGATGCGGAAAATCACTTACATGGCTTTTTTCCATTGGGATGAAATTCATTCTGGACTTACTGAGATAATAAGTCTGTAATTATCAGGCCCTGCGGTGATACTAATGCTGACCACGGAGGACCAGAGACATATGGACGGACTGACTGACAGACAGAGATGGTGCATCCAGTAATAGTTGGTTTTATGGCCTCATCTTAAAGTCTTAATGGCTTTCAGAGGACAAGGCTGTTTGGCTGTCTGGTAGACAGAACGTCTGGATTTCTTCTCTAATAACTCCCATTGTGAAGAGTTCCCAGAACCTCACTGGCTGTGGGACATAATAATGGACTAATACGGGCTCGTGTTTATGGGTATTGACAAAGATTATAACGTATGACTGCAGCTTGCGATGAATCTCGCATTATCTACTCAAAGCTCCTGTGAAAATATAGCTGATCATTATGACATAACAATAAAAACAACAATGCTTTATGTCTTACACTTCTTAAAGGATCTAGGATATATGAAAGATCAAATACTTTAATTCTCTCTAATGTAACATTGAAGAACTGTCCTGTCACTTAACTAATCCCGGAGGATTCATCATGAAACGCTGTAGATTTTGATTGAATTCTGATGTGTTTGCTGTTGGGTCCCTAATAGACTTTTTGACAAGTGAATCCATCATGTTATGTGATAATTGATTAGTAGCAGTGGTGTTGTCATACTTCCTAAAGAATCAATGGATGGTTATGTCTTAAAAATCAGATTTACCTTTTCAAGGTCACAGACATACTGTAGCATCCATACTGTGCTTCAGGAAGTCTTTTGTTTTTCATGTTTCATGAGGATGAAGTTTGTGAAATCAACACCAGAAACACAGAAAAGGTAAATAAACATGTGTTGAGATTTCTTTTTGTCATATATCTCTAGTACTCGATATTTACCTCCAAAACATCAGGATATCCTATTCCCAAAAATTGCTGTGTAGAGCAGGCTTAGGCAGTATAAAGGTATCATGGTATACAGGGGAATTAAGAAATCCAGACAATTATGCCACTGCTATAACAGTGCCTCGGTTCTGCTCCCATGATGGTTGGGTCTGGTGTCTGGTGTTGAATCAAGGCTGACCAAGGCAGAGCTCCTGTGTGTGTGTGTTGTTTCCCTACTGTGGGAATAGCGTCACTATGACGATCAGCTCCACCTACGTTGAGAGAGTAGCCTAATATCTGCAGTGGAGTACAGTCAAGTTTAGTTCTTTTACACAAGTTTGAAACAAATATCGCCAAAATACTGTATACCCCAGTAAAACGTCAGGAGGGTATGAAGATATGGAAAAACAGATACCACCCAAGACTGCTGTAGAGATTATAGAAATAACGAGTCAGATACATGATGAAAATATAGTCATGTTGGTCTAAAGTAAGTCTTCAAACAATGAGCAAAAATAAAACTAGAAAAACTGACCTTTATAGAGTCAAATAAAATACTGTTGATGTTTTTACAAGTGGGAAAAGGGGCCCATTTAGATGATCATTTGGGAGGCTGTAGTTTGTGACTGCATTACACTGAGATGTGCTTCCATTTAGTTGACTGCATGTATACCTATGACTGTTACATGCACTTGACAACTAAAAAAAAATGCTTGCAACGAGAAAAAAGAAAAATAACATGAGATGTGAAGTAGATTTTTCAAGAAAGAGCAATTCTTTGTTCAGCAAACAAACTACATATACTGTTAAAAAATAAATAAATAAATAAATAAATAAAATTAAAAAAACTTACCAAATAAGGTAAAAAAGTGACTGCCAAACCAGTAAAATAATTGTTTCAAATGTAATAACCGGGAACGGAAATGTTCAGTATAAACACACCTCACTAACTCTGTTCTAGAAGTTGACCAATGTGTTTTTGTTTTTCAGAGCCAATACTGTTTATTAGTAATCAAGGAGACTGAAAAACATTTGAAACTGATATACATTTGCAATAAAAATGGAAATTTGAGTGTTGATATTTATAATAACCATTTACTGCTACTACATACCTCCACTCCACTACGGAGGCAAATATTGTACTTTTTATGTCACACGGCCACTAACAGATTAAGCTACCCAGCAGTATATAAAGTAGCCTAATTAACAGTCAGACAGTGATGTGGGTGGGTCACTGAGCGAGACTACGGAGTGAGCTACAGAGGGAAAAAGGTGACTGCATCAGAGCCAAAGCAGAGGATTTTTCAAAAAATGTTTTTTGTCAATCGGGAATAGAATTCTTAAAAAGAAAAGATTCTTACAATTTTAAAAATGTTGAATATCAGAGCTAATAATCAACCAGGCCAATTAAAGATCAACCCCTAATTTGTTCTACATCATACAGTTTTTGTACAGCTGTCACATGTTACTGCTTCCAAATGTGATGTGAAAACTACAGCATTAAAAAACAATCTTACAAACAACACGGCATCTCAAATTCAAATCTTTGCTCTAAAAGCAACTTTTTCTCTGATGAGGTTTCAGGATCAGTCCATACCAGAGCAAGAGACCCCATTTCTGGTTTTCCAATGCAAGTTTCACCAGTGAAAACATTTTCCACACCCCACAGTCATGTATTCACAGAGATACTCACGAGAAAGACTGGGATGAGAGGTTATTGTAATTACTGAGTAAGAGCAGTTTCAAGACGAGCGAAGCTCCATGAAATATATCTTCACACACGCATGCAGCTCGGCTGAACAGCCTCGAGGTCAGGGGAGTGGGCTTGCACAGCCCGCGGAGGGCTACAGCGAGGTTAAGGACACCCACAGCAGAAGAAAAGACCATCTATCTCTTTTAGTTCTCTGTTCTGTTGTTCTTTTTCTTCCGTCTCTCATCCTAACCACCTGACCTTCTCTCCATCCCTCCTCTCCTCTACCTCTTGACCTCCTCGCAGGGTAGGAGAAAATGAGAAGGAGGGAGAGAGGGAGGGAGATAAGGAACACAGACACAAGACAGGGATCCTTGCAAATAAACAGGCTACTGTGAGAAATGAGGGAGGGATGGGAGGCTGTGAAGGGCAGAGGGGAGACGGATCCACAGGAGTCAGGGGAAAAATGGAGGTGGAAGGAAAACAAGAGTCTCTTCTCCTTCTCCCTCTCCATCTATCTCTTTGTTCCTCTCTCAGGCTCCTGTGCTCATATGTGTCAGGGAAAAGCAAGAGGAGGTGAAGTGAGCCCAGCAGGTTTCTGGCCTCAGCGCAGTCAGGCCAAGGCCACCGCTGAGCACAAGGTCGCCTCCGCGGTAGGGCCCCGCATCACAAGTGAAGGTATACCTTGACATTTTTGTGCTTCCTTGTTATGCCAGTAATTTTATTCCAATAAAATTTTAAATAAGATAAAGACTACCTTGAGGAAATTCTCTATCTTAATTCTCAATCTTTTACCAGTTTTCAAGTCCAATGGACTCTACTGATCCATTTAAAAAACAACAGAATCACTGAAATTTTGACAAAACATCAGAAAATAGTTTTCTTCTCCCAAATAACCATGTGCTGAATGTGTAAACATTTAAAGCCTCACTATAAAGAACTACAAAAATAACTTTTAAAAGTTTTCAGCTTCATTTTCTTTGCTTTTTTGCCCTTCATTTGGAAGTAAAACAGCAGTGAGCTCTGCCAGAGGAGATTATAGTGAGTGAGTTACAGGTGAGTGCCAAAATCAAGGAAATGCACTGATAAACGAGGGCTACAAAGTAAAAATGAGGAAGCAGGAATCTGGCAGCTCTCTTATGGTACGGGGTGATTTTAATCAGTGTGGTTCAACTCCACCCAACTCTTTTAAAGGGAATCTAAAAGCAGGAAATTAAGCCAATAATTAAAAGCCGTCCAAATGAACTTTTAAAAGGCCTGTCCACTCAGTCTGCAGCTCCACGTTCAGAGGGTAACACTTAAAGGCTTAGCATTATTGTAGTCAGGCAAGTCTCATCTCACACATTAGACCGGCACATTCAGGTAGTGGATGGTGGATAAAAAAAATCAAAGATCCCATTGATGAATACAATTTGGATTACAATTTTTAATGCATTAATTTTGTGCTGAACAAACCTTTGTTTTTGAGCCATGTATAATTATTCTGTGACATTGCCTAACCGAAGCATTCATGATACCTTAATAAATTTAGGTTATTTGGGCAGCTGTCGTGCTCCTTCAGTCCTTCAGTGTTCTTTCTTCTTTTGATTCCGTGATGCCAGCACATTGCGTAAAAGGACAAGCTGGGGCGACTTCATGCCGGCGCTGCTTTGTTCAGTGTAAATACACAAAGCCGGCTTAAAAACAACCCCTGGATGTGGCAATTTTGCTAGATCTCTGTGTAAAAAAGGTTATTCATTATTAATAAGGTAACATTAAGCTAAGTGTTTTCTGTAAATAACCAACCTGAGAATAAATACCTGTTTCTTTAAGTAGGCTGAGACGACAGTCTGACACTGTAACGTTATGACTGTACTCCAGCAGTCTCACACTCAAGCTAACGTTAGCAGGAGTAATAACTGTCACCAGCATCATTTAGCTACCACACTTAAAGCAATTTTTTATAAGTGCCTCAAATGTGAAACCTTGGTTATTAATATGGTTATTTCTAGTTTTTTATTCAGCATAATTTACACGACAAAAAGTCACATTCTTACTGCACTCTTTTTGGGATCCCTTTCCTCTCCAGAAAGGATGGGGAGCTTGTTTCAAATTTGTAATAACTGTGTTTCATAAATGCGCTTTGAAAAACTCAAGAGTAAACACTGCTGAGCATCAACCAAAGTTAGCAGCAGTCTCCCAGATGCAGGCGCAGCAGCAACAGTTTGTTCATGTCAGTGAAAACTATACATCACAAAGGACAAGATGCCATTTCAAATCACTGAGAGGTTTTCAGTCAAATAGTTTTTCATTTGTGTATCAGCACTTTTTGAACATTTTCAGCACATTAACAATACCACAATAATAATAATAAGCGTGTTTTTGGTCACTATAATCGTGATATGAAGTTTAATTCTATATCACATTTCATCTCTACCATGAAAAAAAAAACAAATATCAGAGTGCAGATGAATTTAATCCCTAAATTGTCAGGTGAGCAACATTTTGGCTCCATATTTTTTCATTTCAACAGTATGTACAGTCTAGTCTGAGTTAAAGATTCAGTTGAATCAGAAATTCAGCTGTACAAGTTGCAATGCTGCACTGTATTATTCAGATTTAGATTTTTTTTGTTTGTTCTCGTTCATGGTTTTGCCTCTTTTGACCCAGGTCGTCCACTTCCTGATTGCGGCCAGGCTGAGTAGCAGTGTAATCATCCTATAGCACTAAATTTGAGGCAGCTGCTGCTATTTGGCATTATTGACCTCCACCAAGTCAGTATAATTGCAGTAGTACTGGTGTTTTTGTAAACATTTCAGTGTCCACTGTCATTACCAGTTGTTTAAATGTTGAAACTCTGTCAGCTAATCTTGAAATGACTACTTGTGTTTACTTATTGCAGACAGTTATTTTCTGCGGGTACATTTGAGCTCAGGGTTTATACAAAGGCCGTGTCAAAACTGTGGGCAGAGGCAGCCTTAATACCTGCATTTGTTGATTTAGCTGCTGCAGTTTTTGTATGGAAGCCTGCTAGGACATGACATTTCAGTAAGAAAGGAGCTTTGCAAGATTGAAATGCTGCAAGGCTGCTTCCTTCCACACATCACCACTTCCAAAAAAGCGAGAGCCAAACCTGTTAGCGGGTTTTTACATCTTAACCCTACACACAGACACAAAGTAAGTCCAAATCCAGAGCAAGACGCCCTGCTGTACAAACGCTGTACCTCAGGCGAGTATTTGGAGGCTCCTGTGCAAAAAGCCTAACCAGCAGGCAGAACAAGCTGTCAGCCGTCCCAGCAAGGCCACCACATAATTCACTGTAACTTTCTCCTGATGAAGTTCCTCTGTCTCTGTCGCTCTGTTTTCTACTCCCCTCTCAACACTTTTTTTTTTCAAGCTCTGGGACACCACAACCCTCTTCATTTTTTTCCTTTATTCCAAATCAATGTCCATCTCCATATCAGTCCCCCTCTCAATATCACTTTGTGCCACACAGGGTGTATGAAGATCGATGCTGAAAAAGAGATCGGAGATTAAATTAGAATTGAGCGAAGGACCCTTTCATACCGAGATCCGCAGAGGAGAATGGGAGGGGTAAAAGGGTCTGTGTGTGTTGGGACAGAGGGGGTGTGTGGATCAATGTCCACGTACAGCACAATGCACTTGTTTGATTAATTAACAAATTAATTGATTTGTTTAAGAGCTTGCTGATGAAGGGCGTTTGGATGTTAGCGGTGACGTTTTACTGTAAAATTGATCATGTTGACACGACTGCTGCATCGTGTCTAAGGTGTCACGTGTGCAAGAAAATACACAGAGGACAGGCGAAGATGTAAAGTACGGGAGTGATGGAGGTAAAGAGAGCAAAGACGCAGAGACAGAGGTATTAACAGTTTCAATATGGCTTTTACCCTGAGATGATTGGCACTTTCCGAGAAGGCAGTTAACAAGGCGACTGTGTGTCAAATCCACAATACACGAGCATGAGGGAGTGTAAAACTCAGTGCAACACAAGTGGGAAAGTAAAAACGATTTTTGAAAAGTGAGCTGTATAATGCCTATAAAAAGTATTCACCCTTCTTTGACTTCAATATTGCTCTTCGTACACAGTCCCAAAACAACTTGAAAGAGCTCAAGCAGTTTTTGTAAAGATGAACGAGGGAAACTTGCCGATATGGAGCTCTAAACATGAAAGAAAAATCCCATAAAAGAGGAAAATCAGCAACAAGCTCCAAAAACATAACACTTGAATGACACTTTTAATTCTACAAATAAGCTTAAGAATTTTCAATGTGATGTTTTTGTTGAAAGCTTGATTAGAGCAGACATCTATCTATCATTGATTAGCACCGCATAAAGTGTAGCAATTAATATACAAAAAGGAGCCCAAATCACATTTTTATAATTTATACCATTGAGTAGCAAATTTAAATGTTCATATTTAACATATGTAACATTCTGTTTAAATAACAGGTAAAATAATCCATATTCCAAATGTTACAGTGGCTATAACTGTTATTTTTAATTCACAATTTAGCCAACCTAATCAGTCAAGACGGAAATTACATCAAAATCTTGCTATACAACCCTGTTGTATAATTATAAATAAATCTCTTGTACCTCTATCTTTATGATAGCAAAACTATTTCTACTGTCAACAGAACTTTATAAAGACGTTTATGCTTTTAATTTGATAAAACAGCTAAAGTGAGGACAGGAAAGGGGGAGAGAGATGAGAGGATGACGAGCAGCAAAGGGCCACAGGCAGGAGTCGAACCCCCGGCTGCTGCAGAGGACTCACAGCCTCAATACACAGGGGCTGAACGCTCCACCAACTGAGCTACCAGGTCACCCAAACATAAACTGATTTATGACCTTATGGGTTAGGGACTAAGGTTTGGGTTTAAGAAGTACTTCATTAAGGGACATCTGTCGTCATGGTTACAGTAATAACCACTTGGTAAAGGTTATGGAACGCCCGTGCTCATGCTTGAACGAAACCAACATTTCATTGTCTGCAGGAAACGGGAAATCAACAGCAGTGCTAATCAGGGACCCTGATTAGGAATAAGTGCTTAATGACACTGAATGACTGTGCGCCCTGCTTGAACTACCACAAGCACTATTTTTATGAAAACTGATATAGCTTTCCATAGGTCTGACACCAGACGGCCAATCTGTGACTAATTTGCAGTTCCCATTACACTGTCAGTCATGAATAGCTTTGCATAATAGTATGGACATAATACTCTTGGTCTGATAATCCATCATTGCACGGTCTGTTACTTCTATGTATTAAAAAAAAAAGCGTCATTTGCACTAAGTTCCTGAACACAGATCATTTTAATGAAAGCACATTTAGGAACGCTGTAGGAAAGGGAAATTATTTTAGTAGAGGGCACTTTAAGAGTCTGATGTTTAGAAACAGCAACTACCAGTAATAATTCAAAGCCTTTCAACATCATCTATGACGTGAAAACATCAGGAAAAAGTGTGTGTCCACCTATAGTTCAGGTACAAAATCAGCAGACCTGCGGAGCTACAGGCTGCAGCCACCTGTCACCTGCCCTGCATGCGCTGTACTTGAAACAGTGGAAAGGCAAACCAAGTAATATTTGGTGAGTTTCATTTTGTTTCTGTTGAGTCTGAATGAAGGTGATGATGTTAAAATTACAGTTTTGCACAGAGAGTCTGGTTAGTTTGGTGAGAGCAATAAAACAGCTGTTTCTGGTTAAATAAAAGATTTCTTAGTCTTCAAAAAAAAAGGGGTCTTTCTAGACACATAGACAGAATAACAATCTGAGCCTGTCAGTGGCAAAACAAGCACCAGCAAAAACCAAGCGTCGCCTGTCCTACACGCGCCGCCACCACGCTCTGGTGAGCGCTGTTTCTATGACTCTTCTCTGCTTCCTTCACAGTTAGTTTTGTGGTTTGTGGTGATCTTGAGACTTAAATACTTATGATTCTCTTATTTATAATGGCTGAGAAAGGAAAAAAAAAGGAAAAGGAAAAACAAACTGCTTGACTTGTCAGTCGACTGAGGGGCCTCCAACTAATGATGACTGATGACTTTCATTGTTTTTGTGTTTTTTATTTCAATCCTTCTCTCTCTTTACATAAACACAACAACAAATTACAGTCCGTGTACATGAGACACTCTTTTCTCTCTTCTGTCCCTTTTAAATGCAACTAAAACCAGATTAGATCCAAAGATTAAAATGACAGATGAACTGCAACATGGATTTAGGCCATGATAAAACATCAACTGTAGAGCCCAGTATAGTCAGTTTGAGACTGCATGACTAAACCACCAAATCATTCCCATTATTATTATTTTTTTTTTTTTGGCTTGTTTGGTTTGCTCTTAACCTGCTGCTGCTCAGGTACAACGTTGACGTCAGTGTTGTCCTTCAACGTGACAAAGTAAACCTTGTATATGGAGTTCTGTGGAGGTCCAAACAATTACGCCTGACTCAGGGTTGGATTACACATACTGGAGTTCAGTTTGAAATGGGGAACATTTAGAGAAAAAGACAGGAACAGAAAGAGAAAAAAGTCATAGAAAGTGTGTGTGTGTGTGTGCATGTGTGTGTGCGTGTGTGCGCTCTGGGCAGAACTGTGACCTGTAAACTTGCAGAACTTTAACCAAAAGAAATCAAAAGTTTAGAAAGTGAGATCTCCGGTGGCCTGTGTGTCTCTCGTCCCAGCTAGCAGGGGATGAGTCACTGAAATTCAAATGTGATAAAGAAAACATGGAGGACATAAAGGTCTCGCCACTGTGCCCCCCAATCACATGACAGAAGCATCATAAATCATAGAGGTGCCATATGTAAAGTCTTTAACTCAGAGCTTCCCTAAATAACTCCATTACAAGGCTACTGTAATATTAGTATCAGGAACAACCCTGCAATGAGTACATGCAGTTATACTAGTAGCACTTTCTGCTTTAACATTTCATTAGAGCATGCAGGGCTCCAGACTAAACACTAGTAGCACTGGTACTCCCTACTGAAATTTTTAGGAGCATCAGCACAAAATTTAGGAGTACCACTTAAGGCGACACGCAACTCTCTAGACCCTGAAGCAAAATTCTGCTAAAGGGTCCTCCTACTTGTCCCGTGAGCCATGTAAACCATTCACACAGTCACACCTAAAAACTCCCACTGCAATCCTCACCTCTTTAAAACAGTTTGCTCAATCTGTCTATCTAGTAGAGCTATACAGAAACGTATGAGGCAAAGAAACAATATTTATTTAATAGAATATATGTCTTACATAATCTAAAAGATAAAATGTGCAGGACTGTTTATAAATTATCACAGTTCAGAGTTGGTCCCGCCTACCCAGCTCAATGGACGAGAAAGAGGAAGAGAGACATATAGAGTAAATCAAAGTGAGGGAGAGCCGTCAGCGAGAGCAAAGCAGTGAATCAGAGAAAATGCTATCTTCTGATTGTTTCACAGTCGTGACATTCTAAAGCACAAATAAACATGCCGATATACTGTATGCCGAATAAACATGGCGACTTTTTCCACAAGCTAGTTACTGAAAGAAGTCTTTACCAACACTACAGCGGCACAATGAAAACAATAAATATTGACAAGAATAAAATCAAATCCGGTCATGAAATACAGAGGTAGAATAGAGTTATTGTGCTACATAAACCTTAACATTTCAACTTATGTTGTTCGTGACTTCTGCACCGGTAACGACGACTACAATAAACTGAGGATAAGCATCAACTCGAGTGTTAGCTACTCCACCTGTCTTTTCTTTTGCTCCGTGTGTGCCCTGCCCTTGGAGGGGCACAGAGCAGAGGAAACAGAGAAGACACTTGCACGACCTCAATGGTAGGGGAAACAATGCATTGATTTCCGGATGAATGGTCATGCATGCATTGATTTCCGGATGAATGGATAGTTGGCATTATTTTGGGCATTTAAAAAAAGATTTCTTTGGCCTGGCAGGGGTGTCTGTTGGGTTAGTGGCTTGCCAGGCCAGTACAAATATAGGAGACACTGTGGTTGCATTTGACTCTTGCTTTTGCTGGGCACAAAGTCACAGAACACAGCTCTGGAGTTACTGGCAAGCAAGCAAGAAAACAGACAGACCAAGAGATGCAGTGCCCATCTAGATTAACAAGACAGACAGACCAGAGAGAGACGCGCTGCCTGATGGCACATAAACTTAACATTACTGCCATTTGCTGATATCAAACTTGGAGGACAGAACACAGGTTTACCTGATTGCTGTTCCCTCAATTCACTCTCATGATGCAAGCCGCATTTGTGCCTTTAGTTATAAATTAACAGCACTGTCTCCAAAAAAAGGTCACAAAATGTGGCTAAATGGATGCAGTCTGGAGTCCTGGCATGGGCAAACTCTTTCTATTATCCTTTCTTGTGAAAAAAGCGCCACCTTAACTGCACCTCAAACTGATCATAAAAAAAGACAACAGTAAACTGCTTCACATGCATGGTTTCCATAGCAACCTCCTGCTGCAATCAGCAAAACGATACCATATTAAAACACTTGAAACTCCCCAAACACACAAGCCAAAGTGCTGCACGCTGCCAATATTTATGATCAGAGCGACATCTGCTATAAAACTTTGCACTCTAGCTATTGTGGCTATTGTGGTGATTGTTGGCTGGGTTACATTCACTGCCAGTGTTTTTGTTGAGTCTGGTTGGCACACAAAGCATAGATCCTCGACACCAATGACACCTCCTGCATCCCACTTGCTGTTAGCTGCTGGCTGGGGACATACTGACTTTTGGGATATGAAACCATGGTAAAAATCCAAAACCTTAAAGCTGCTCCGATCAATATTTTTATAAGAGCAGACATAGACCAATTGATGAAGTGACTTAGAGTGAAGAAACTACAAAGAATTATGATTCAACTTTGCAGACCTCCTCCACTCTATGGAGTGTTTTAGGGATTTTCAACTCATTGTTTTCATTTCAAGGCCAGCAACTTTACTGTTTTGATCAAGTGGCAACCTCCAACGCCAACGCGGAAGTGGAGGCTGGCTCCAAATAAGAGTCCATCTCTATAGACCCCTGTTAAAATGCCCAACTTTACAGCAGAAATATACACGTTTAGGTACAAAAAATTTCCCCATTCATGACAACTTTTCCAACTTTAAACAACTCACCCATATGAATTATATTAAGGCATAAAGTTATGCATAATTAAGTGCGTGGCTGCTTTTGGTGACAGGTGGGTGCTGTCACAGGTGGATAGATGCTCGGTAGCCGCTTCATTCCGCCCACCTCAGCACCACTCGCTTCAGCACTTTGCCCATTTTTGTCATCAGCCAAGAGTAACCAAGTTAAGCACTGCCAAGATGACACAATCTTGCTTCACAATGGCTTTTCAGAAACCTATGGGTGACTGCATCCATGTTTAATACAGTCTATGGCTCTGATTCACTGTCAGTACTCTTATCAGTGTAATTTCCTCCTATTTCACAACAAAAGCTTTTACAAACCCGCTATCCCCAAAACCACAAGACAAACAGGCAAAGTTAGCAACTACAGTAGCAAACTGCTAAACATAGTGGAGCATTTAGCAGCTTAAGAGACAGATACTTCCCTCAGGAGTTGGTAACCATAACAGAGTTAACAATGCATGCTGATCCATATCTACTGGATATGTTATAGGGCTATGTATTGGCAAAAATCTGGTGATACAATACATATCACAATACAGGGGTTGTGATTCAATATATTGCAATACTGTAAGCAATTGCGATTATTTTTAAAATCTTAATTTAGAAAAACTGTCATCATGTAAAGGACACACCCCCTTAACTCTTTTTTTCATCCAATCAGAGCCATGGGATCTGGGTAAAAAAAAAAAGTAACCTGGGTTTGTTTTACATATCATGCAAATGCATTTGCTAGTTAATAAATAAATAAATAAATAAATAAATAAATAAATGAAACAACACTGTACAGTATATGAACACAGTTCTTCAGTAGACAGGGTTGTATTTTTCTGTTTCAATAATTCATTCTGTGGATGGCCAACTTAATAAATACAATATGAAAAGCATTATTGAACAGACCCATGAAGGCCATGATACGCTGGATAAACCCTTCTGCCAATATGCTGTCTAATATAATAGACATACAAGCCTTTATTATGAAATGACCTCTTCCCAGCTGTGCTCTCAGCTATAATACGCTACTCTGCAGCTACTTAACATTCACTGATAGCCGGCCTTGTGGAGCAGACCTGCTAGCCTGGTGCCCTTTGTTGACTATCTATTGTAATTCACTGGTTAAGCCACTGTTTAATACTGGCCTGCTGCCCGGCTATCCAGCCAGGTCTGCCCAGGTTGCTGTACTGGACTACAGTATTGTGTCTGATTGACATGAGGATTATTTATACCTTAATCCCTGCAGCCATCCCTAATGACTCTTTGCCTCTTTCGCTCCTGCCCTCCCTTCTCCTCGCCAGCTGGTGAGGCGTCTGTCAGTCCGTCTGACTCTCTGATACCTTTTCATAACAGCCACCTCTCTCTGTACTGCTGAGGATGCTGGTGAAGACAGTTAAAACCAAGATAAGGAGAATGACTGATAGGCTGATTAAAAGAGAAAAGGAGAAAGAGAAAGGGGACAGAACAATAGTGGCAGAAAATAATCGTAGTATTCGTGTGACAGCAGGTGAAAGGGGAGATGGAGCTGTTCCACGAAGGAGGAAGATCATGAGAGAGAGAGAGAGAGA
>JAJHUR010093940.1:7922-26241 GCA_027495735.1 Lutjanus campechanus | reverse complement strand
GTGTGTGTGTTCAGCTCTCAGTACTTTTGTAACTTCTAACTGAATCCCTGTGGTTTGGAGTGTAGTTTCTTTCCTGAATCACTGTTTATACATTCAGGTATCTGCTTCAGTTTACTGTCTCATGTTCACTTGCAGTTGGACAGGAGTCTTGTTAAGTTACTGCTGATAAAAAAAAAAAAAACATTTCTTGAATTTGCTAAAAGGGAACTTTTTTGTGAATTTGGGAATATTTTCCATTTTACAGCTGCTCAAGACTCATGACAAGCAGACATCAGTTAAATGCATATGCACCAAATCAAGCCGACTCAAGCCAAGCAATACGTGTGTATGAAAAAGGAGCATAAGAGCCGCAGAAGTTACTGCCAAAGGTGACAAGCGTTCGCTTTCAGCCTCTGCTGAAAGGCGCCAAAATTAGTGTGTCCACCGGGGTGTCATGTTTCCATTGCTGCAAATCGGAGCTGGCGCTGATAAATACTTGTGACTACTGCAGTCATTTGATCCAGGAGAGAATACCGATTGTTTTGTTTCTCATTTCAGACAAAAGCCAGACATTAGTGTATTTTTTGTCCAGTATAAAAGGGGCTTCATTGAAATCATTACGTGTTGTATTTGACAAATAAATAAGTGGTTAAGTAGTTAATAGCCTTTGTGTGCAGTGGTTACACTCATAATAAAACAATTTCACATCAATCATATCCAGGGTTTATAACCTTTCCACCTTATATACATCTTGACCTGCCCCACAAATTGAGTGAGTCTGCCACTGATGTCCAGCCTGCATATCCTGTTTCCCCTGGAACTATGTCACCATACAGAAACTAGATCAAAATGCTGTTTTATCTGCTCATAAAATCTTGATCAGATCTGAAAAACATCCAGAAGTACAATTCCAAGTTAAGTGACTATGAAACATAAACTAACTCTAATTATCTTCTGAATGCAACCTCGTTGAGCCTGCAGGCACTAAAATAACTATATGCTCTTAGTAACAGGTTCAACTGCATTGCCCCAACACTTTTGGTTCATGTGCACATGAAAATCTCTCTGCCAGAAGAGACTTCTGCCAGTAAGCTCTGATGCTCTGCTGTATGTGGTGTTGCACATTAATTGTACTTCTTAATTTGGCAATTCACACATCATTCTGATTGGATCAGTGTCTCAATTTGCAGTTTAATGCTCATTTGCATTAACAAGAAATGTCCCTGGTGGATCACCACCCTCAACAACAGATTGTGTTCTTGCCTCCCCTCCAATGAGGCACAGCACTCTCTCCAGCTGCACTGAGTTACAATGAAAACTCCAGGGGTAAAAACGGCTGCTAATGTTAGCTTCATGCTAAACAAAACTCACGTGGCGTTTACGAGTCTGTGATGAGTTTTGGTCAGCATTCTTTAGCTTGTACTAGCCAATGAGGAAACAGGGATTTGATGTTTGGAGGATAACCAAGATGTGGTTGTGGGACAAGCCCAACGACTGGGTGCTCTCACGCGAAGGGAGAGTGGACTGGCATCGAATACAGACATACAGGAAGCACAGAGAGCTCACCGGTGAGTGTACAGGAGATCAAACAGAAAAATAAATGTGTTCTCACAGCACACATCCAGAGCAGAAGGTAGGTTTTGCATCAGGACAATTCACATCGTGTCAGGTGAGCTGTAAAAAACTCACAATGGTGCTGAGTTGACTCTCTTTTGCTTTCCTGTGATTGTCTAAACTCTGACACTCAGTGAACTTTTCTCTGTGGCAAACCCCACCCATCTGGCAACAAGTTAACAAAAAAAAAAAAAACATGCAAACTTGCTGAGCCAGAACAGTGTGTGATTGTGCACTACTCACAAAATACAGGTGATAAAGATCTTAAAGGGCTAGCTCAACGCAAAATCAAAAATACATATTTAATCTCTGGCCTGTAGAGCCACTTATCCATCTAGATTTTTTTTTTGGTGTGAGTTGTTGATTTCTGGACATATCAGGCACAGAGATTCCTTCTCTCATAACATAATGTAACAAGATGGCACTCGGCTTGTGGTGCTCAAAGCACCCAACAAATAAATAAATAACTAAATAAATTGAAAGATTCAACACCAGTCTCTCTTTCCAGAAATCATGACCTGGTTCCTCAAGATAATCCACAGACGTTGTGAACAATGTAGGAAAGTCTTTCTTTTTGCAGCAGAATCTACTGGAACTACTTTCTTCTTACTAGAAAGAAAGAAAGTAGTTCCTCCAAGAAACTGCTCACAACAAGGTCTGCAGATTATCTTGAGTAACCAGATTGTGATTTCTGGAGAGAGACATTGCCATTGAGTTTTTCAAATGTATTTTTTGGCACTTTGGGCACCAGAAGCCGAGTACCATCTAGTCACATTATATTGGAGAGAAGGCAGATCTCAATCTAGATGGATAAACAGCACTACAAGCCAGAGAAAAAATATGTGTTTTTAATATTGGGGTGAACTGGCCCTTTACATGAAACTAATCAGCATCTCCAACCATTTTACTGGTAGAACAAAAGATGACTGTGCTGTAACTGATGAGGAACCACATCAAAATGTAAAAACTTGGCTCCTAATCACTTCTCCTCAGTCCTAATAAACAAGAGTAACAGTTAATGCAGAACATCTGAGACTACGTTAAAAGAGCTCCCTCACAAACTCACTGCCCTGTTTAGATTATAATGTAGTAGAGCTGCTCCAAACATCCAGTTCAACTAAAAAAAATTTCCAGAGTAAATGAGCTTTTGCAGGTCTGGAAACTGAACAACTGTTACATAACTAACCAGATGGAACAGGGATGGTTGAGGTTGCAGTGCACCCACCTTTCCCCCTTTTCCAACGAGAAGGTCCTTGGGCAGAAAGAGGCAGAAAGACAGACAGAAGAGAGAGACTCTGGAGTCCCACCATCTTAGAATGATTTACCCTGTCCATGTGCGAGTGAGTCATCGAGGGCTTGGCTGGCTCTGAGGGCTCTATGGAAACTCTAATTCTATAAACTCCACACACACACACACACACTCAGTACAGCAGCCTGCCAAAACCTTCACTCTGTACCAAGTTCTGGTACACTGAGGTCCAAGACCAACTCTCTCATTACTCGCTCTCCAATAAACTCAACAGAGAGGGCTCCATACAGCAGCCATCCAGCACATTTACAGGCCTGCCACATCTGTTTTCCATCGCAAAGTATTCTGTTAGAGGGTAAGAGTACAAATAGTCACCAGATCAGGCAGCCATACTCTCAGCAGGCCTTATAGCAGCGACTGACGTTGTTTGTAGGATGTCCGTTCGAAGAAAGAAGCACGCAACAAACTGGAAACTCTAGTGCTGCTGTTAACAGACGGAACATACCTCAGCATTATAAATGAAATAATATGATTTTTGTAAAATAAAAGCATCAGAAACAAAAGTTGATTTGTTGATCAACAGAAATTGAATTTGCGATTATGTTCATACTCACTTAAACGCACAATATGTAAGTTCTGCCACTAGGGGTTTCTCTCACATAAAAACAATTACGAAAGACAGTGCGACAATGTTGCAGGGTAGCTTGGGATCATGGGAGTTGTCATTGTTGAACAACCACTATTGCAAATGGAAATCTATTTGACATGACTCAGGGAGAAAGCATGTTCATGGAGGAAGTATTAAAGTTGTATTCTTATGTTTAGTCACTTTGCCAGCTTCCTTCCTCACTCTCTGATGTGTCCAACACATCCTGTGTTTTCCTAGGAGTTATAGCAACTAGCTAGCGACATCTAGCAGGAAACTCAGCATTACCTTGAATAAATTATGGATTTTTCTGCATTTTAATATTGAAACATTTGGTATAATGCAGGTACACAACTCAAAAAAATAAATAAAATATGTCATGCGATTTTAGACATTTTTAAAGTGGAAATGTTACATATTATAGCTTGTCAAAACTTGTCAAATGTGAAGATTTTCTTGGATTTTTCTGTTTTATAACATTATAAACTAAATATCTTCGGGTTTTGGGACTATTGGTCAGACAAAGTAAGTAATGTGAAAATGCAACTTTGGGCTCTGGGAAACTGTGGGGATTCTTCACCTTTTTCAAAGATTTTTAGAGTAAGACAATTGAGCTGCAAGGATTTGTATTTGTGGTTAAACAGGATATGCTGTAGCTGCTGTTTCTGTAATGTCATAAAGCACTGTGTAGAAGAACTGTGCAGAAAAATTATTAATGCAAATTTTAAAGATAATTCAGGTATAAATTAGTTATCACGCACTTTTTTGTACTTTTGAACAAGTTATTCAACATTGAAGAGTGTTGTGACCCTTCAAGGGAACGATCCAATTTGCATCACTGCTGGATGACACCCAAAATCACGGGCTCTTTGCTGCGCTCTTATCTGCCCCGGCATGACTCAATGTGACAGACAATTGTCTGCTGTCACATAATACAAGCTGAGCTCATCGTAGGGGAACACAGGGTTTCCCCCCCGAGGCAGCCACAAGAACAGAGTGACTGTGATCAAACAGCATGAGAAAACACGTACAGCAGCACGATGAAGTCTGCCGCTGGTGGTGGATGGCGGTTTGCGGCCTGTTCTTTGGCCTCGGGGAGCAGGTCTCGTGATGCTGAGCTTGAATTTAATCCAAGACATGCTAATGTTCTGGAGAACTAATTTGAGAATTTGTTTAATTTTGTTGAATTTTGCTCCATGTTCAGACCTGAGAGGCTGTCTGACGATGAGACAGATGCATGTGAGAAAGAAACAGACATTTTTCACAGCAGACGTTTTGATTGATGTCATTACAGGGAAAAAACACACAGGTGTAATTAACATTAATGAAGAAGGCTCCACGCTCCTGGTATTGTGCATGCTGGCTCACAAGCACAACTTACTAGGACACTTACAAAGCCATTATTAATTTAATTAGTTCTACCTGTGCTTCTCCTGATACGACAAGTCAAAATGTCTGCTGTGAAAAAGGTCTGCTGGTACAATGATTATTGAAGCTGAGAGAGACATGCAGCCAGGAGGAGTTTTCTAATGGCTGCTGGTGTTGTCAATTGTTAATTAAGTGGTCAGACACTGAGTGTTGAGACAGGTGGGTATCTATGACAGCGAAAACAATGATAACAGTATTATAAAAACCTGGCAAGCTTAATTTTTCATCCCACTACTTCCACTGACCTAATAACAGCACATTAGAGTCATTAAATTTTTACCAAGTCTGCATAAAAAGTCTTAGATGTTTGAAGGAATATGTGTGCAGTATAATATCGCATATTTTAGGTTTTATCTGAAGCTTTAAGACACCAAAATTTTATCCGCTTTACTTGCAGAATATTTTAAACCTATTTCTTTCTTGTAGAGCTGAAACTGTAAATCAACAATTTTGCTAATCAATTAATCTTTTAAATAGAGGCAGACACTTACATTGGTCCAAGGTCAGTCATGTCTGAATAATAGACTGTTGCTATGTATAACAGAGCGTTGCTATGAGGAACAGACAAACAAACGGTTGCTATGGTCCTGACCATAGACTCTGGAAAAGCAAGAGAGTCATTTTTAAATCAATAAATTCACTGTTTTATTGTGTCAAATTATTGATTTCTTGTGTAAGTAACCCTGTAGTTCAAAATTCTAAAATGTTTCTAAAAAAGATTTTTTGACCTTTTGTGATAGTAAATTGAAACTCTTTGGGTTTTGGGTTGTTGGCTGAACAAAAGGTGCGTTTTGACGAGGTCACCGTGGGTTTTAGAAAGCTGTGATGAGCATTTTTTACTACTACCTGACATTTTATAGACAGAGAATTGAAAAAATATTCTGCAATTACAACCCTAGCTTATTGCTTGTGGAATGTATCAGGACATTTCAGATGGAACTATCATTTTTGATGTATATTAAAATAGAATAAAGTGATTTGGACAAGATTTTACACTTCAGAAAGTACACAGGTACTTTCCTAGGTGCTCAGGTACTTTTTCCCTGACGCTTAAAAGGAAAATTCACCACTTTTCATGTGGACGTACAATCAGTGCATCACTATTACTCTGTTGACCAGAACATAGTATTAGGTGACAGAAATACTAATCTAGCATTCCCCGTGGCAGATGTGGAGACTAGAAACCCAAACTGAAATAGCCTGCGGTTCTTTCTCGACACCAATGACATCACTATAACATCACTGGATCAAAAAGAACAACAGATTCGCAGCACAAGAGCTCAGCTTTCCAGGTCAGCATAGCACACACTGAGAACTTATTGCTTCAGCTGACTATTTACCATAAACACTGACTGCACATCCACATGGAAAGTGGTTAATTTTCCCTTAAAAGACAGCATAATGATGTACCACCAGACTACTGAAAGTAAATTTCACTTGTTAAAAAAAAAACAGCGAAGGCATTTGAAAGGCTAAACTGCCTGACCAGAAGTGGAGTCCAGGCGTGCTCTTGTCCATTTTAGGAAGAGAAACATTTTATCTCAACAAACTTGACATGAGCAGCTTGAATGAGTCCTCCTGTTATCCAAAACAACACCAGTAATAGCACAGTGTTACCTAAATTTTAAATGCATGACGTGTTACGCATCTCAAGTTTCCCTGGTGATAAATACAGAAACTTAACTCACTGACTAATAATTAGACCACTTTCTTATGACGTCTACCTCTGAAACCTCTCTGTCATGGGCTCCCCCTTCTACTTCCCCTTCCTCCCCTCACACAGTTCAGGTACTGTTATTGTTTATTACATTGTGTGCGTTGCTTAGCGTGGGAGATCCGTTTCTGTTGTACCACAAATGTCAGCGCCTACTGTAGCTCTGAAATGATGATAGAAATATGTGACGGGACGCATGAGGCAAACGAAGTCTCCAAATAGTAACAAGTAAAGGTCAGAATACAGCTTTACATCTAAATGGGCTATTATGAGGACATGTAGTTAATCAAAAAACAAACAATTAAATCAAAGGGAATGGTGGGTGATTATGAGCAACACAAACAAATAAGTAATATCAATCTCACACAGCAACATCGGTCATATTTTATAAAGGCTATACATTCTGAAAGCAAATATTCCAAAACAAGGGGATAGGAATGTGCTATATGATAAGTGCACTTCTTGCTGTGTCTGACAGCTGTGAATGACACAATGTTGGCATGAATGTGCCATATCATGACTACAGTAGAAGAACATGAGCAGTTTAGCACTAATCTTTGCATTATTCTCTGATTACAGTCTGCACAACATGTTCTGTCACGTTCTGTCTACAACAGCACCTTTATTTAATCCGCTTTTGAAAACATTGTTCCAAAAGACCGTCTGGATGAAAATGTCTAAGAGCTTCGTCTGCCTGCTGCCACACCCAAAACCACACAGCGCCGGCAGGTGGGGCGAACTCCGTGCAGGTAAATCCCTGCTTTTATATATTCAAAGTGAATCTGATCCGGAAAAGGGATTGGCTGTTTACTTTTCAGCCTCTACAGTTGAGTCTCCTCCTTCTCAGACAAACTTATCAAAATAAGATTATTATTAAGTTTAATATTTTACAATTAAAAAGAGATGTTAGCTTTTGATTTCAGACAGCAAATGCAGCAGTTATACAAACACACGCATGCAGCTGTCTGTTCTCTACTATAAATGGAAGCCCATGGTTATTGTTTGTCCGGAAAAATTTGATGCACTCTGATTTTGAGTCTAAAAATCCTTCCCATCACTACTCCCTGAAGTCCAAGTTGATATATTCCAGTGTTTTGTTTTGTCCAACCTGCTGTCCAAAACAAAAAGATATTTAGCTTAATAGAACAGAATTACTGTAACAAGCAAACATTTACAGGAAGCAGTGAATCTTGGGCATTTTTGATTAAAAAAATTTTTTTTCATTGATTATCAACCACATTTTCTGTCACTTAATTAATCAACTAGCTCACTTGCATGGACTAATAATTTTGAGATAAATAAACGTTTTATGTGTATAGAAAAAGTGCTGAATTTCTTACTTCAACTCATGAAAAATGGGAGAAAAAAAACAAAAGTTGCATATGTTTTTGTTGAGTGCATATATTAATATATTATAATAATATAAATAAAGCAAACTGTAAGAAAATAAAATACAATAAAATAAAATAAAATAAAAGAAACACTCCTCGTCTGCCTGGGTGGAGCATTCAGGAAGAAGTCAGAGAGCGGGTCCTTCCAGTGACACTGATGAGCCAGTTCTCCCACACAGGCTCATGTTTCACAGCCAGCGGCACAGCTGGAGGTTAGACTGGGCACGAGACACCAGACAGACGCACTATTTCAGTATTAAAGGAGAGATGACTAAAGGCCTCGGCAAACCTGTGAACATACTTCAGTAGCTCCTGCTGCAGCTTCGAGGCTCATATCTTGCATTTTCTGACCTTTTTTTTTTTTTTTTTTTCAACTTGCATACCTGGCTCCAAGGTTTAGGTTTATACTTCCTTTTACAGCTACACATTCCACCCACACCTGCTTTTGTCTCCAGATTTAAATTATTTACAAGTCAAATAGTGCTGCAGGGAGGATGGTTGGCTTTCTGGCCCAACAGCTTGAGGTTTTGCCTCAGGGGGGAGAGCATGTGTTTGTTGTAGTAGTTATGCATACAAAGAAGATGTGTGTGTGTGTGTGTGTGTGTGTGTGTGTGTGTGTGTGTGTGTGTGTGTGTGTGTGTGTGTGTGTGTGAGAAGAGACGCAGTGTCATGCCTTTGGGGTGAACAGGTGTGTCCAGTCAACTGAACTGCAGTGACGGCTCCACCTGCTGCTGTGCGTTCTGTCAAACTTGAGAGGAAAAAACAAGGACATTTGCAAAAAGTCACCATGTTGTGAGACGTAGCTGTCCTGCGTTTGTTGCGCCGCCGTCTGCTGCTGTCGCTGCCTGAAGCTCAGCTCAGCTCAGCAGCCGCTCAAAGCAGCCCGTCACAGTGTGTGTATTAATAAACCCGACTTCCCGTTACAGTGAGTCCACAGTCAGCCCATTCCAGAGGCCACGAAAAACCACTGAGTCACCACCCCATCACACGGCTGAGCCAAGACTCTCAGGGTGCCATAGCAACCAAACACCAAACACGCTGGCTAGAGTATAAGAGATAAAGCCGGCCCAGGCTGGACTGAGTGATTCTTTTCCACCACACATGCGTCAAAAGATCTCCTTCCTCTGGAAAACAATGTAGCTGCAGGAGCCGTTGCTACGCTCCTTGCCAAGTAGCTGGAGAATTACAAGAAGCACAATGAGATGTGGGATGTTGTGGAGGTGAATACCAAATTTAATACACTGCTCTCTCAACACTTACAGCTTACACATGGCCTTTTATCCAGAGCTCAAAAGACAAAGTCAACATCCTCATCCACCTACAGTAAGAGCAAATTTACAAACCATAGATTGATGAGGTTGGAACAAAGGGGACACCACAGTGAAGGTCAATACCTAAATCCACTTCTGCAGAGTACAAATGAGACGCATTAAGGCAGAGGCTGGAAGTAACAAAGTACAAATACTTTGTCACTTTCCTTAAGAGGATTGTTTATGTATCTGTACTTCACTTATTTATTTTTCTGACAACTTTTTCCTTTTACTCCCTACATTTTAACACAATTATTTGCACATCCGACTCCTTTCATTTTGCATTTCAGGGGAATTGCTGATTATTTTTATTTTGCATTATTGTGTGCCGCCTTCCCAACATCAAGACCGATTTCAATCTGAATGGATCCCCTGGAGCATTCATCAATACCTATAATGCACAAAAGACGCAACGAGACAAAAATTATGCAAGAAGACGTAATAAGATGTAAAAGACATGCAAAGACAAAAAAAAGGATGTAACAAGACAAAAAAGAGGTGACAAGACATAAAAGACAACAAGATAAAAACAACATTAAAGACAACAAGAAGTAAAAGATGCATGCATTTTTGCCACCTCTGAATTAAAGCAACATTACCTGCAGAATTTTAACATTTTATTTTTCCTCATGAAGCACTCAGCCACTGAGTTTTACGTACATTCACATGAACAAGCTTCATGTTCAAGTGTGTTCAAGTTCACATTCATTAGTAATGACAACTTGGTGAAAAGAACACAATAGTGCTAATTGGAGGAAAGCACTTCCTGCCGTGTGTGTCCCCAAAGTGTGCACACACACACACACACACACACACACTGCTGTTTCAACAATATGCCTTGTTGAAATTCAGTTTTTTTTTTTTTTTTTAAAGGCATGTGTTGAATGTTCCAAGTTCGAGATTCTGTCGCTGCTCTGCTCTCTTAAAAAACAAACAAACAAAAAAAAACTCTGCAACAAACGCAGACTGTAAAAGAGCATGTGAAATCTGACAAGTAAAGTAAATGTACTGGAGGAGTACAAATACTTTATATTTAGTAGTTTCATTTTCTCAGACCCTTCTAACCTGAGGTGCACTTTGCCAAGACAATGACACATTCCTCGACAGGCACCACTGGCTCAGCCCTACGGCAGCAGACTATTCTGCAGACATTCACCTACGTAGCTGAAATCACAGTTGAGGGTATCATTGTCAACAAACTCTGCCAGCCTGCAGAGGTGAGGCTGCTTTTTGTGCACTCTGTAAGCATCTTTAAAAAAGACAGTAGAAATAGTATAATTACATGCCATTATCTGCTATTAACTCGCAATGCACAATGCATGAAGTCAGTCATTTATTACCCTCCACCCTCTCACACACATGACTTCAGTGTCAGGTTTGCTTAAAGTTCTAGGTGACTTTTATGTGACTCTTTTCTAGTACAGTGTTAACGAAACTGATGCAGTATACTCCTGTAGGATCTAATAAAGCACACACACACACACACACACACACACACACTATATATATACATATATATGTATATATATTTACTGTACAAAATCATAAAATGACCATCATATGTCATCAGAAATTAAAGAAACCTGCAAAGTTGAAATACTGACTTCATATTTAGTAGTTAAAATTAATGCTGAATGTTTGCAGAATGAGTTCTGTCATTCTGTCTGTTTACGAGTCGTATAAAATCATTAGTAAACTTTTAGAAGGAGCAGATCTTTATAACGGTTCAACTGAGCAAAATGTTACGGAGTCTGACAGTGACTGAACTCCAGCTCCAAAGTGTGAATTTTTAGAGCAGTGGGCTTTTGTTTTCAGGATAGCGGGCGTAACTTTACACTGACAGACGATTAACACTCATAAGAAGCTGATCAACTTACAATATAAGACTTGTCATTGTCAAAGTATGATGTGCTCATCTTGCACTTGTTTAGCCTCAATGTTCCTGCAGCCTGCCGGAGCTCTGAATCTGGGGAAGAGGGGGGCCGGGAGAAACAACTCGCTTCAACTAGGGATAATATACCGTGTCCGGCTCTAACTCGCTATTTGGACTGCAGTACTCACTTTTGAACACTAGGGTGTTACATATTTCTTCTTTAAGCAGCTGAGTTATGTCAAACACTGTAGTGAAAGACATTCTGTTATTAGAGCAGTAATTCTTCCTTTACAGTGCAGGCTGTGTGTTAAAGGTGAGGCCGTTTGGCTGGAGGTATGTCTTTACCAACACCCCCAGGAGTTAAAGTGACATAACTATGTTTGCTAACTGATGAGTCATACAAACTTAACCACCAGGAATGACACCTACAAAGCTAATATTAGGTATTGCTCCACACTGCATTCCTAGTTAAAAAAAAATGAGGGCGTTACACCGCCTCAGTTGTTCTGAACAAGAGCAGGTGTGAACTGGAGGCATCACAGCACAAAGGTAAAATTACAGCACTCAAATCCACATGTTCAGATGTTTTGACTGCGGCACCGCCTTAACCACTGCTATGAGATGCTGTAGCAACACATTAACATTTTTCCAGTGTCAGTTCTAAAAAGGAACAAAAATGCAAGAACAAACCTGCACCGGCTGATGTGCCACAGCAAGTACGAGAACATAATGTAATGCCAAAATAATGTCACCATAAATTATGTCATATCTTACATTACCTTTGTGGCTAACCTCCAAAAGAACAATTTATTTGAATAATTGTTCCATACTATGCCACGGAGAGAACATTACTGGCCTATAGTCTGAATGATTATTCCCAAGTTACTGTGGTATCGCCCGCCAAAAAGACAGGGAATTCCCCACAAACATCACATCACAACTTGAAAGATTTATGAATGACTCATGCTGGTTCTGCTGAAAGCCTGTTTTATGCTAATGCATTTAACAGAAATGTTCAGAGAGATGCACAAAATACCAGTTACTTGTTGAATGTATTGTACTTACAATATATATTATCATATACTATAAATATGATAACATGGAGAGCCAGACAATATATCAGTTGGCCTATTACAGCTATAGGAGTCTATATCGGTGTTTGTTTCAGATATGCTGCAAAACTTCTTTTTTTACATTTGAAATTATTTTTATTACATATACACACACAAATCAGTCTGACTCTAATGTACTGTGTGTGTAGCCACACCCATTTTGTGATATCCCAACTGTAACATGACCACTCCCGTTCAAGCTCCACCCCAACATGCTCCTCCTACCTGGCTTTGAGCTCCTTGTGCTCCTCCCTGATCTTGCTCAGCTCCAGCTGCAGGCGTGCTCGCTCCTTCGCCACCTGGTCCAGGGTCTTGCGGGCGTCGGCCAGCTCCGCCTCGTAGGCAGCCTTCATGCCTGACACATCACGGCTGACGGAGGACTCAGACTCAGTGATGCGCAGTCGCAGACCGGCGTTCTCCGCCTCCAGTGAGCGCACCTTGTCGATGTAGACAGCCAAGCGGTCATTGAGGTTGCACAGGTCCTCCTTCTCCTGCAGCCTGGTGATGCGGGCCGGAGAGAGGACGGCGGTGGCGCCGCGGCTGGTGCGTTTCTGGCTCGGGGTTTCCATGGTAATAATGGCTCAGCAAGAGGTGCAGAGGGGGTGAGTCACTGGCTGTGGGGGAGGAGGGCGAGGGAAGAAGAGTTAATGAAAACTACAGCATCTGGGCTGCCTTCCCTAGAAACGCAGTGCACCAAATCACTGAATCACACGTTAAACTTTAATGGAGTTTATACTGAAGAAATGTTCCAGCCTTGCATAACCCTGATCCTTGTCTGGGCAGCCCGCCGTCAGTGCTGGGTCTGCTCACAGTTCTGCATCATAATGTATCCCAGGATCCTTTTTCCACTGTCACTAAGCACATCTATCAATCAGTCTGTTTTTACATTATATGATGTATGAAAGTAATCCAGAATGTGATTTCTATTCTTTTAGGACTTTTTCAGACACAAACCCTCTATTATTTATTAAAAGAGGGTGTTGCAGCTTTCCCGCCCCTTCCTGTTTTTAGTGCTCCTGATAAGGTCCCTCATTCACACCAGTATTTTCACTGCCAAGTGTAGCACACTGTCATAACATGCGCCTTGCCGCTCTCTCCTCAAGCGCCATTAAATTGTTGTAGGAGTAGTTAAGCCACTTTATGCAGTTCACTCCTGAGCAAACATATTTCCCACGAACACCAACCCCCACCTTCAGCTCACACACACACAAGGCAATTAAACACGTTTATAATTACTCTTAACATATGCAGCCGCAGCCAGGGACACCAAAATAAATAAAAACATTCCCCTCCTCCTCCGCTCTCCACAGAGTTTTGGGTAAAAATGGAGGCAAACCACAATAAGAGGTTGTAATTGCTTCCACTAGTTTACTGTGTTCTGCAGCAACCATCTCGCCCACAACACCAATCATGATACCAAAGTGTTGACTCATAGTATAAACAATAGCAGGATGCCCTGATAAGGGCATCCATCCACTGTGTGGCTGTTTGAATGAGCGCTAACAGTGAAATGAATTTCCTTCAAGATTAATAATTTTCTATGCTATCCCATAAATGAAAGAGAGCTGCGCTAAAGGTTTCTGTCACTGAAGATAACATCCAGAATTTTATCTTTAATTTTCTAACGTAACATTTTAGGGGATATTTGAAAGTGAGGGAGGATAAAAAAAAAAAGAAAACTTGCTTCCAACATGGTAAAACGTGCAACAGAACTGCGTTATCAGAGAGCTCTATGCTGCAATTATGGATAAGGCCTTCAACAATATTAATAAATCTATTAGTATTGTTATTATCAACTGCAGTCAAACAGGTGTGACTTAAGAACTACTCCATTTCTTAGCTGCTGCTCCACTCACAACCCACAGAACGGCGGGAAAAGCCTCATCCAATTTGGTTCAGCAGTGGGCGGATGCGCCAAACTTTGCCATCCATCCCCTCACCGCCCATTACCAGAAGTGCACGCAAGGACATGCACGCCCATGTGGGTGGGATGGCGCACACATCCATGCACATGATGCGTGCACACGCCCACAGAAGCAGACCCATACACTCACACAAGTACTCTCTGGGCTAACTTTGAATAAATGAAGCATCCATTTAAGCTCCCAAAATGTGGCGAGCATTAACAGGTGCTGTCTGATGTCCTGCTCTTCACGACCAGCAGGCGGTAAAATGAGCCACAACTTTTAAAAGTCACAAAAAGTTACTTCACATCCCTCTCTGACAAAATGAAATTCAAAATGACTCTGAGCTGACTGAATGAGTTAAACAAGCAGCATCTTATGACCACATTATTTGCACAACAGTGGCTCTGTCTGGCATTAAGAAGTCTCACAGGGAGACAAAAATCTGAGCAAACTCTCTGAACCTTACCTCTGCTGTTTGAGGACCTCTCCACTGCAGCCCGCTGAAGGGACTAAAAGTGAGTGTACAGGACCTTTCTAGAAGTTTATCTGCTGGTTTGAGTGTGTGAGTGTGTGTGTGCCGTACCCTAGAGGAGCGTAGAGAAGAGGATCCGTTGAATAATGCAGTCTTGCTCTCTGCTAGTGGGTGTGTGTGCCTTTGGCTCGTGCCCTGAACTGCTCTCCTAGCTGTCGCTCACTGCACATGTACCTACTGCTGAAGAGGGAGAAAGGAGGCGGGAGCATGAGAGAGGAGGGTGGGGCGGCAAGGAGGAGTCAGGCCAGACAGACTGTGTGTGTGTGTGTGGACACACACAGAGCAGCTGCTGAGCTTTATCTCTGCCTGCACTGGCCCTATCTTTTCCTTTCTCATTTCACTCAGACTGAGCTCTCGCAGACAGACTGACCTCAGCGGCTGGTGCAAGTGGTCTGTCAATAAAACACGGTGACACTGATGATACTGAGCAGCTCCCAGGTGGGTGAAAGTGTGTGAATGTGCCGAGCTCACCCTGCTCCTCACTGCTGCAAAGAATACATTCTTAGCCCACTTTTCTGGTTGAAAACGGCTGAGGCATGGAGGAGGAATTTCTGTTTCGATTTTATAGAGCGAAAAGAAAATCCTCTCTGCTTCAGAAGGGAACAGAGCTGACCTCGGCACGTACAAACACACAACATTGCAATGATCAAACAAGCCCAAAGTACACAGAAATCGTTCAGCACCTCATAGCAGGGTCCTGGTGTTATCCATGGCAAAAAAATAACCTGTCAGTGAGCTCGTCCACTGAACCCAAAGGAAGAAAATTCCACAAATCTTCTGCATTATATTCCCAGTGAAAGACAAGAATAAAGAAAGAAAAATTCCCACAAGACATCCTGACAGTCTAAAGGTTCCGACACTCAGAACCAAGTTGATTCTGGTCTTATATTTATTTCCTCTGGGTGGAGTTAATGGAATCACAGGTCCAATCAAGTCCTGATGCAGGAGAAAACGACGTTTTCTCTCTGTGTGTGTATGTATCTCCTCACCATGGAAATACAAGTCAGTCCATTCATGTGTGTGTGTCTGTCTATGTGCATGTGGTTAAACAAGGGGCAAGACAGCATCTCTGTTTTTGGGCATGGGGCAGGCCCAGTGGCTAAGGGAGTATTCCTGGCGTTGCTGTGTGGCCTTCCAGTGGAAAGGAGCCGTCAGTCTCTGAGTCACACGTCCCATATTCAAACAGCTCAGATGTTCAGCCTCCACCTCCTCTCTACCTCCCTCTCCTTCTTTATCTCTCTATCTCAAGTCTTTCTGCCCTTGTATTTCTGTGGAAGTCACATTACTACGAGAATGCCTGGCTGGTAGCCCAAAACATCTCTCTTCAACAAGTTTTTCTGCAATTTAACATATCTTCTTTCCTTTCAACCTGTAGGTGAATGTTACTTTGTTCAGTGTGCTTTCTGGCTGATGTTGAAAGAGAGTTTCACTTTCTTCTCTACTGTCCTTTTTACTGGAAGCTGTGTAATACTCTGTTCAATGAAATAGCATCATGTATTGATTTTGTGAATATGGATGATGCACAAAGACTCAGTTGGCTGTTCACATAGGAAGCATTTAGATTAGGTGGTTACCTGAGGAAAGCCCGGGAGATGAGGAAAAACAGCTCTTTATCATGACTGATTGAAGGATGGGTTTATTATTCTAATTATAATTAAGCTATATCTCCTTGCACCTGAGTAAACCTGACTAAAGGAAAAGCACACTGCCCCAGGGGAAGTATATTTTAAATTAGGTGCAAACATAAAACATTTTTGAATCTACTTTTTTTCCAGTTTTATTGCTGAAGCACGTAACAGAAATAAAACAATGATATCATCGTCCATTGTGACGTTTCACAGTGGACATCATCATATGCTAATTTGGTAGACACAGCCTATTTGTCATGACACAGAAATAAAAACTGACTAACTATTATCTGTACATCTCTACATCCATATTTGCACTAGAGGTGCACATAGACTTCATTATTTATATCTCTATCTGTTCAGCTAGCAAAATTATGTGCATCTGTATTCAGAAAGAAGACCAGAAGGAGTGTAGTTTATTTCTGAAAAATCAAATATACACGTGTATAAAAATATCTTTCGTTTGAAGGGAATAATCTTGCATTAGTGACTGATTAGACCTTTTTTTAAACTATGCTGAGGTAATCAAGGAGCTGGCTTTTTCCAGTTATTAATGATATTACCTGGCTAGAAGAAATATCTGTCTCCATTATTTGCACTGTAGTTATTCATTGTAGTTCATATTATCATTACAGTGCCAGATATTTATCTGTGCCTTGTTTTTGTCCTTCCCTGACCTCTTGCCTCTGGAATGTGGAGACTGCTGCTTTTATTACATCCTGTTGTGACTTGTTGTATTCCTGCATGCAACCCCTCTAAACTACAACTAGTTCAAAATATTGCAGGAAGACCACATGAGGTCTATTTTTGCATCTCTACACTGGCAACCTGTATGGTTTAGAATTGATTTTAAAATTGAAATAATTACTTTTAAAGCCCACTTGGATTTGGCCCCTGATTATATTATTAATTTACTAACCCATTATGAACCTGAATGCAGCTTGAGATCGGCAGAAGTCTCCCAGTAGTTTCAAGGTCAAAGCTAAAAACCAGAGGAGGCGGAGCTTTTGGAACGACCTGCCAGAGGAGATCAGGCAGGCTCGCTGTTTCTTCATTTAATCTCTTAAGAAACACACGTCTTCTGTGTTTTATTCTTCTGTTTTTACTTTACTCGTTCTTACTTTACTGTGTTTTAGCTTGTCATTTTTGCAGTGTCAATCAACTTTTTATTTTGCAATTTCTTTTATTTTTATTAAAAGCATTTTTAACCCATTTTTGACAAGTACTATATAAATAAAATTATAATCATCATCATCATCATCATCATCATCATTATTATTGCTTAACTTGTGTATAAAGTAGTTTTTCAGTATTTTGTTTCTATCATAGTATTTTTACACATTGTTGTTTGAGTACTTGCATGTTTGCCAGCCTGAGGTCTGAGAGAGAAACATCATTTTATTCCTCTTTATGTCCTGGCTGTACATATGGCAGAATTGATAATAATTAATAATAAAGTTGACTTTCACTATTCTTGCATTGTCTGTGTGCACAAACAATAATTAATTAACCCATTAATGTCCACAGTGGAATTGTATAATTTCCTTTACAGCATTTAAAGTACAAGCCAACTGTCAAGTCAACTGAGCTTAGTTGTTCTTAACGTTCTTTTGTTAGTTGTTAGTCACAATGGCTCATAGGAACCTGAATTTCCCCTAGTATATAAATATAGTTAAGATACAGAAATGGCTGTATCTGAGGAACTACAAGAGTTGTGTCAAATGCTTGGAACCATTAGATTCAAAACATGTGCTTTGTAACATTGATATTCAGCCTGTCAAATTAATGTTAAAACTTTCTTTTGACAACTTTTACTCAAGACTGATTCTAACCTAAATTGATGGGACAATAACAAATAGAAAAGACCATTCCTTGGTGACTTGATGACAGACAAAACAAGAGAAAAATGTCACAAAAGATGTAACGAGATGAGACA